>JAYKYS010000259.1:0-50196 GCA_036924285.1 Asterella californica | reverse complement strand
GCAAGCCAAGTCAATCAAGACGCACAACATCTTTGCCAGCAATAACCAAAACGCCCAGACGTCTACTGCTGAGGGTTCTGCAATTGTTCATGGGCCACACAGCTTGCCAGCACATGCTGCAATGGTTCTACAGTTTGAAGCACCACTGCAGTTTGTCACATGTATGATCAGCCCATAACGGCAGGATGACAACAACCCAATAAGTCGCATGCTGCTACAAAACAATAACATGTTGAAAATGAAGTTTGTCTGAGGCCACATGCAAAGCGCCATCACAAATGCATGGCAACATATCATCACATGTCAAACGTCACATACACGCCTTTACACATTGTGGCTATCAACAAATATGAAACTGTAATGGATGACTTACGCTACTGTACGCATACTACATCTACATATGTCACTGAGTCAGAAGACACAAAGTCTGCAGGGCGAGCATCACAGGTCTGCTTTGCGCTGCAGCAAATTGAGTATACCCTGAGGTCCTAAGAGATTTCATTGATAAAGCTGAGTAATGCTACCCACACAATGGGTGTCACGTCCAGCCCTCCTAACTATTGGTATAACCTTTCTGGTAGGTTTCAGGATAGGCTCTGTAGGCTGACAGCCAACACCCACGGCAATTTTACCGTAATTGATGTTTGGGTTACCACGACAACACAATTCTCGCAATCATCAGCAACTGACCAAGGTTAAGGACCGGACCCAGCAGACTAGCTATCGTTGCTGCTGTTTTGGCAATCGATGTCAGCAAGTTCGTAAATGACTCTCTGCTGCTCTTGGGGTGTAGTCCGTTCTTTCTTGCTTGCCCCTTGACCGTTGAGTCTGCGCGGGGTTCAAATGCCGGCAGGTGTGCAGTTCTGCGCTTGTGAAACCTCGCAACGCCTCCTCCGATTCGCGCTGCAGCCACTGGTCGCTGCGTCATGAACGGCCGCGGACTGTGACATCCTTGCTTTTGAACTTGATTCATCCCTCTGGGACGCAGCGGGCACGGCGGAGACCACTGCTGTGTCACGGATGAGCTCTGCCTGGCAAACATGTCAAGCCATTCCAGATTCCCCTTGGTCAACGTTCCTTACAGTGTGGAGGCCAGGAAATGATCCAGGTTCGAAAGTTTTGGATCGGCCTCACCCCGGCCCCTTCCCCCTGCCCGGCCCACACCCCAAAGTGTGCAATTGTAATGCTTACAGTTGCCTGGAACAGAAGTTGACCACAGAGAGGAGAGCGCAGGCAGTAGTCTGTACTCTCTGCTGATAGGGATCACTTTCGGTTGTCACACTGTATGGCACAGACGCACTATGATGCATGGCGGTTATGAGCTTGCAGTTGATTTGCAAAAACCCTGAAAGGCACAGATTCTGCATACCAGTAGGTCAGGCAGAGTCCTGCAGCAGATCCCCCATATTGACCATGTATAGCCAAAGGACCTCAGTGCTTATTCAACGTGACCAAAACTCCTGTGATTCCTTTGATCGGCAGAGCTTGACTAGCAGCAAAAGCACAGACAGAACATGTTGCTCATCCAATGTTACCATTGCACTTCAGGCCTGACGATCCAAGTCGCCGCAGACGCTTCAGGTTGTAGGTCATTGGTCAAGAATCTCTTACACGAACAGCATGAGTGCACTGCAAGGACCACTCAGGGTTTCTGACAAGGGGTGATGTTGCGCAAGATCAACGTGGCACATTGGCCACTCTGGGTATCCATAGGGCAAATGCAATGCTTCAGCACGCTGAAAGCTTCATTCTTCAGCACTGTAATTGAAAACTTTGGCTTGGCAATCCTCAGGTACCGGAGGTCCTGCAAGCTAACTCCTGATCAATATTCAATACAACAATTCATTTGGCCTGCAAATGTATGCATTCAGACAGGTTACAGTAATGCAGCGCCGTTCTGACATTGACGTCCTGTGTCTTGCATGCAAGCATGCAGTCTTGGCATTACATGCCTCAACATCAAGAGGCAGGCCCATGCTGCATAAGGACATGCTTGTACTATGCGCCAAAAGGCATGTGTTTTCTGGATGCACCTCATTGACATGACTCCAGCCACCTGCCTTGTAACCAAAGCTCAGCGCACTGTCAGATCGCAGCTGTATCATCAAAACTGGTTGCTGGTACTGTGCCTGGCTTGTCATGGTGAGCTACCAAATACCCACCCTGCCCATACACCAATTTCAATCAAAAGTACAAGCAGGGGACCGGCAGTGCACTACGTTCTCAAGCAAGGGGGGGAAAAGGGAAAACCAGAAGGGGCAGGGGGGGAGGAGGGGGGGGGTTGCATATGGGCAGTGTCCACAGATAACCTGGAGATGAAATGTTGGCAAGTCACTTGCTCCAGACGCAGGTTGCTGCTCAGGACAAGGTTCTGCCGTGGCAAGTACACAGTAACATGCATTTCTGTATAAAGAACAGATTATATACATTACAGCTTCAAAGCAGGGAGTTGCATAGCTCCACAATGCATTACAACCTTTGGGTCGTGCTACTGTGTGTCTGCCGAGGCTGTGCAAATGTACTGCTCTGTAAGCCTCACCAAGGAAGGTTGGAAGACCCCTGTGAAGATTCTTGATTGCCAGGAAGTTGAGGGAGGCTGCGCTGTCTAACACTTAGACATGCCGCTGCACAAGAAGAGGGACCACAGCATGCATAAGACGAAGTAGCTGGGACCATGGCATGCATGAGAAGTTGGGGACCATGGCATGCACAAGAAGAGGAAGAGGAAGGAGAAGAAGAAGAAGAAGAAGAAGAAGAAGAAGAAGAAGAAGAAGGGACCATGGCATGCATCCAGAACCAGAGCCCGATGGTTTGTGATGGGTATATATGAGTAAGCAAGCATAAGCAACTGCAGGTATGTTTTGCTTGAGTGAGCTGCAGAGCTATATAGCACACAGCCCTTGGCATAAAATGCAATCGCTGTTGGCACACAAGCAACGAGGAATGTTGATAGTGTCAGGACACAAGCTGAGCTCCTGTTGCAGCAAGTGTAAACTGGCTTGAGAAGCTGAAGGTGATGATGGATAAATGATGAATGCAGAGAGCGGGGTCGTGGATGATTCATAAAGAGGCAGGATGAATGCATACCTATATGGCAAGGCACAATTGATGCCTGATTGCATTGAGGGGAAGGGGTTGATGTATGATTACACCACCCAGACTGAGTAAGAACAAAACTACATGGAGAGGGTTGACGGATGAAGCATGGCATGAAGGAGAGTTGCTGATGCATGAGCCATTGAGGGGTCCACCTTGTGGTAGATGTTGAGGACAGCTTGGGGTGCACATCTGAAGTGGACGTCAGCAAGCCCGCGCCGACTATTGCTGGTATGAGAGTGTCTGTGAGAAGCAAGGGCATGGGCGCCGCATCCCAGTACAGCTGCAAGCACCACACTCCATCTCTTCTTCCTCTCTCTGTCAACATGTAACCCCCTCCTTGCCAAGCATCTGGTCTGTGACCCCCTCCTTCCTCCCCCCACCCACCCCTCCAGATGAAAATTTAGGTGCTGCTTTCAAGAAGGACAGACACTCCTGTTTGCCTAGCCCTCACTTCCTCCCCCTGATGTCAAAATTACACCCCTTACAGCACACGGTATGAGCATGATCAAGTGTGCCTTGTTTGTAACATTACACGACAACAGGCATTGGAGAGAAAATCAGCACCACATGAAAGTAGAGATCGCTCTCCTGTAGCTGAGCACTCAAGAGCACAACCATGGAGAGAAAATCAGCACCCACATGAAAACAGAGATTGCTCTCCTGTAGCTGAGCACTCAAGAGCACAATCATGCAGCATGGTTCACCTGCAGGAATTCCAGAGCCAAGCTTGCCCCCAATCCCCCGCCTCCTCCCCCCCTTCATCCCCACACCACCACCACCACACAAAAAGCGGTTCTGGTTTTGTTTTACCACGAGCAGACAGGAATTGGCAGAAACATGCACAGAGATTGTGTGCCCACTTGTGATGCAGCACACGCACTTGTCATTTCTGTTACAGACACATGCTAGTCGAAATCAGGTCCTAGGTAGGTGCATACAGTGGCAATCAACTGTCTCCAGGCTTGTTTGTTTTGGGCAAGCTTGTACCACTTGAACTCAACTTTTACAGCAGGTAAGTCCTTGTGCACAACCGTCTGCCATGGCTCCCCAGGACGAGCTTTGACACCTGGACCAGATAATTGTCCAGACAGAACCTGAACTGGCACAAGTGCTTGGCAAGCCCTCAACGGGTACAGAAGCCTAGCAGCTGGGCTCACGAACCTGAGGATCATCATAAACGTCTCTGCATCCAAAAAACACCTTCCTCCTCTTGGCTGTGCTGGAATCTACAACAGCTGTGGGGTATGCGCTGGCATCCTTAGCTTCCCACTCTTGCACCTGCACCACATGTGTTGCAGGCAGCGCCAATTTTGCAGCACATTGTTCAAGTTTTTGTGCATTGCGGTGTATGTTGTATTGCAATACACTGCACCACATGCATTACTGTCGCATATACTGCATTGTGCTGCATTACTTGTTCCACAATTCGCGTTACGCAGTTAGGGTATAACCTGAGGTCAGTCTGTGGCAAATGGCTTCCCTATAATATTGTATAAGCAGCCCGCTGATCCTTCTTAAGGAGGGCGCAGGGTGTGAAGGAGTGGTGGACAAGGGGGGGGGGGGGGGGGGGTGGGCATGGGGAGGGGGACCCAAGGCTTCTATTTCAGGACATGTGGACAGCGCCAGCACAGTTCAAATTGTCTCTTTACAGCAGAAATTGAGAGTCCTTCAGTTGACATATTGCTTTCTTGTTGCCTCAGCCTCGGGCTGCCTCTATGTCCAGAGGCTCCCGTGTATGACGCCTCACGGTGTAGATTCTCTCAGTTCTGTTGTTTTCTTCACTTGACATAGTTGATTGTGTATGGAAGAAGAATGAAGCAGAGCTTTGGCAAATGGACAGTGCTATGTCATTGCATGTTGCATGATTCAGCAGGACAGACACTGCACAGGCCATCAAAGCACCTGCAAGCATGGACACTGACCACATCAAGGCAAGCTGCCCAAGGAGCAACCTGCAGCATACTAGAAGCAGCGCAATCATTTGATCATATGCAAGGTGTCCTCTCTGCTAAGGAGAGCACAAGGCAGACAGAAATCATTTGGCTCCAAGCAAATGGAGTGTCTAGCAACTCGTGCGCAACGCATTTGACCACATGATGCAGGCATGTCACCAGCAAGGTAAGTATATCATGTGAACAACAGCAAGGTACCAGTGAAGTGAGCCTGCTGCTCCAGGGCAGCACCAAGAAGACCAGGGCCTTGCCACACCTCAACTCCCATGCAGCTACCAGCAGCCATGTATCTGTGGATTACCACAGCGGGCCCCACATGCCGACTTTTTTGTAGCCACTTCCACCTGAAGCATACCATACTTGCACTCAGCATGACAGGCACCACCGAAACTATGCATTCACTATCTTGCCAACATTAGACTTGCACAGCTTCTACTCCATTGGCGCTTCCCCCCACAGCCACTCCTTGCCCCCCCATTGCCCCTCCATATCCCCACCTCAACCCCCCCACAGCCTTGGCCCCCTGCTGTCACATGTTTGGCCTTATGCTCACATTGTCGCTGAAGCTATGGCAATACACTCCATAACCGGAAGCTGCTTGCGCACACCAGCTGACGTTGGAAAACTTATGTACTTAGATCCTGATGAAATTGTCCAGGAAGTTGTCAAGGAAGTTATTAGGGGAAGTTGTTGTGCTTCAGAAAGCCATGGACCGAGGCAGAAGCTGCCAGGAAGACGCAGCATTGCAGCGCACCACCCCTTTTCCAGCAGACATGTGCAGCTTACACTTGTGCTGCCAGGCAGTTTGGTCTTGTTGGGTTGCATCATGCGGCTGCTGTGGCGCTGCTGCAACAGAGCGGCTAAGTGAAACACAATATGCTTTGGGATATCCTTGATGTGGAACATACAGACTATGAGGTACATGCACTGGACAGGCTGCAAGATAAGCAATGAGATGAGTAGCAGTATCAGCAACAGCCACAGCGAGGGGCAATGGTAACAGTAACAGTGACCGCAACAGCAACAGCAACAGCGATAGTAACGGTAACAGTAAGCAATTTGAGGGACGATGATTGCAATCTTGACAGCAATACTGCATCAAAGCACAGGGAGGGTTCAGCATGAGCCTTGGGCTGCTGAACGCACACATCAAACAAAGGATGATAAGAGTTCGAGGTCACCAGAAGGACTGGAGTACACATGCCATTGAGACCCAACCTGGAGAGGGCGCACCAAGCCTTCTGACAGCCCTTCAACAGCTCGTCTCCTGTCTTCTGGCATTTGCTTGCTGGCTCGTGCACTCCACCCATGTGTCTTCTTGACCTGACCCTTGGCTGTGCTGCTGCAGACCCCAGCATGAGTCGGTAGGTTTCAGGTGTGGGGGGCCTGTAGGAGTGCAGGAAGGCCTTTGGCTTCACCTCTCTGGAAGAGCACTCGTTGTCTGCAACAAACAGGAAGGATGATGATACCCTTTTGGGGGGGGGAGGGGTGGGGGGGGCGGGGCAGGGGGGTGTTTCTAATTTACTACTCCCTCCTTGCTTTCAGACTAGACCGTCATGCTCAAAGAGCTGGCCCTTGACACTATACACATACACGGGTGAAGCCCTTGATGTTGGGTAAACCTTATCTTAAGGTATGTCTGCAAGTCGCAGACGGTAACAATGTGATTCTGCGTGCCTAAACCTTAAACCCTAAACTGCTACTGCCACTGCTAATTTCGCTGCATGCCGCAGAATGCCGCCACCCTGTGCACAGAAGAAGAAGAACAAGAGTTTCAGCATTGTGCAGGCTGCAGCTGCATGCATGAGTCAACCTTCACGTGCGTGGAGTCAGTCTTTACATGCATGAGTCAACCTCACATGCGTCAGTCAGTCTTTACATGCATGAGTCAACCTGCACATGCATGAGTCAGTCTTTACATGCATGAGTCGACCTCCACATGCGTTCGTCAGTCTTTACATGCACGAGTCAACCTTCACATGCATGAGTCAGTCTTTACAGGCATGAGTCAACCTTCACATGCGTGAGTCAGTCTTTACATGCATGAGTCAACTTTCATGCATGTGTCAACCTTGAGATGCATGAGTCAACCTTTACATGCACCTAGCTAGGACTAGCGCACATTGCTCATAACAGTTAAAATGCAGAGGACTGTGCAGACTGCTTGAGTGAATCTGTCTAGAGCGAAACATGTGTATGTGCATGCTCACTCACGTCCCAGAAGCAAATGCCCAGGCAGCTTGTACACTGCTGGCAAAAACTACACTTGCAGTGTACGCTAGGCCAACCATGTCTAAACTGAAGTCTGCAAATATTCACATCTGTGTATGTCAATCAGAAAGCATAGACATCAAGGCAATCATACAATGAAGTCGAGCCTACTCACATAGATGTGTGTATTGCTGCATGCGACTCTCTATCAGCAGCTCTTGCCATGTAGTAGACATGCCATGGTCCAGGCATGAGAAGTGGTAGTGCGCCTGGTGGTGTCCAGTGGAAGTGGACGGGGAAGAAAGCTGATGGGGCAGGGCCCCAGTATACCATCTGGGGCAAGGGGTTTCATCTGCTGCAAGGTCCAGAGCTAGCTGAGTGCTGCAACCTACATGGCATGGGCACTCTTGGTGAGACTGACTGATATGCTGTCCTGTGTTGTCAGAGATGCTGAGCTGGATGTTCCATATGTCAAGTTCCCTTGAAGAGTGGCTTGCAGTTGTAGAAGTGTGTTGCAACAAGTTCCATGACAAGCTGACAATACTGACTTGAGGGTCAACAGCACTGTTGAAGCAGCAATTAAGCCTTCAACTTGCTGACATACATCACAACGCCTGGTCAAGTTTGGTAGGAGTGGCCAGATTGCAGGGGACAAGAGTTTGGCTGGCGATATGCATGTACGCGAGCCGCTTTTTCTCAATTTCTCCCCTTATTTCCCCCCCCCCCCCCGCCTCTTGGGACCCCCCACACCTGCCCACAACAGCAAAGACCCTACTGCTTGGGTGTAGTTGTTGGCCTTAACAGTTTGTCAGTTACACAGTGGCAACTATTGGCCTGCATACACCAGAAACCAGTCACCACCAAGTCAGAAGGGACGGTCTTGACACCAGAAACACTCAATCAACAATATCTATACACCATGACAGAAAGAGCAGCCGTACAGCTGCTGCACATGCTGGTGTCTAGTGCTATTTTTGCTGCTGCTGCTGAGCTTTCAGTGTTGCAACTCTTCAGCATGCTGACAGTCATCATGGCAGGAGCCATTTGCAACAACAGCTGGAGCACTCACCTTTTCGTACATGAAGCCCTGGATCCATGCCTGTTGGGACTCCAGCAGGGGGGCTGGATCCATTTCACTGTAAATGAATGAGATCCAGAGGACACCCACACCTGCATTCAGGACCTTTACTGCTAAGCATGCTGAGCCTCTGCTCAATGTGAGCAAAATGTGAGATGCAAATCAGACTGTCTCTGTAGTCACGACAGCACAAGTGACACATACTCCCAGCAACAAATGACACGGTTTGTGTCTGATACCTATAGTGTCAGGCCTCAACAAAGAGGAGGCTTGAAGATGTTAGCTGTTGAACCTGCATTTCACACTGGCCTTAGAGAAGCTATGACTAGTGCACAACCCGCCTAGCGACGCCTGGGAGAGCAGAAACCAAGATGGTGGTGAAAATGATGCAACCCACCAACAAATTGGAAAGCTGTGCCAAGGATACGCATCAAAATGTGTGATAGAAAAACATGGTAAGCAGCGTAGGAGAAATGACTTATGGCCACTCTAGGCTTTTTAGCTGAGAGGGCTCTCATTTGAGGCATCAAATGACACAGCTTTTGTGAGCATGTACCTGGTGTGCCAGCATCGACCATGGCTTGGACTGTTGACTTGGAGGGCTGGAGGGCTGTTGACTGCACATAAATGGCAGAGGAAGTCACCCTGCACACATGACGTGTATGTGCATTGGGCTTTGGATCTGGCTATCAGCATTGGCAGAAGCAGTGTGCTGACCCCTATGCTGTGGCAGATGTCTTTCAGCATCCCAATTTGATGTGGCAGTGTACAAAATAGGGCACGTGCAGTACTACATTCAGTATCAAGCCTTCAGCTAAGCTTGCATAAGCTTGCAGCAATTGTGTTACATGTGAGAGAGTTGCGTGTTAATTGATGCCAATATAGCTGGGATATATCAAGGAAGGCTAACGAGGTATCTGGGAGGGGGGTTCTGTGAGGTTTTAAGTCATAGCAGTTTGCAGTTTTATGCAACTGCATTGCAAGGATTATGATATAGTCAAATGCAGTGATAAGCAAGAAGAGGTATGGTACCTGTGGAGCCTGTGTCAGATTTGGGCAGGCACAGGCAAGTGTGTGAACCTGTTGCAACGAGTGCATTCCACCATGTCAAGCTCATTGTTCACTCGGCAAACTACGCATGACCAGTGATGACATAACAGCTGTCTCCCACTGCCAGACAGCTTCCTTGCACAGTCACATGGTCCAGTGGCCACCACAACAGCTTCTGGTCAGCTTCACAACTGCACCCTCCTGAAGAAGATGAGATGCTTGCTGGCAGCTGGACGGCTTTGCAATGGGCTTAGAGACGGACTGTGAGATGACTGGTTGGGACTGGCATGATGTGCATGCTGTGGTACTGCTGACATGGCTTGGGTTTGGATATGTTTTGTACGGCTGTCATGGTATGCGTGAGGTATTGAAGGGGTGGCTGGCGCTCTGCAACAGATGTCTGCCTGGCATTCAGTATGGTCATGACATGATGCAGAAGGTGATGGGGAAGCTGGAGAGCAAACTGCTTGTTGGCCGACTGCTTCAGGGCCGGTTGCCACTGGCAAACTGCAACAACTGCTGTTCTGAACAGGAGAGGCACTCAACAGCTGTTGTTGGCTTGCAATGGCAGCAATCTGTGCTGGAATGCAACACTCAGCTGACAGTGGCGGGGGTCCGAGACAGTGACCAGAGCGTTTGGGCATTTCAGCAGCCCTGCAATCAACCTTGATCAGGCACGGTTTGTTCCGTAGCAAAAGCAGCTGTGACTGCTGCTGTGATGCTCTGACCTGGGTGTCACATTGGATGGCAGTTACGTTAAGGCACTATAAAACAATGTTCAGCTGCAGGCAAGTACGCTTATGATGTCCTCAGAAGCAGCTATGGGTACGTGACGAGCAGGAAATGAGTATGTCGTTTGTTTGAGCGTGAGACGCGGCTCTGTAGTTCGGTGAGTTTGCAAAGCTGCCATTCTGGCAAGGCGCCATCATACCTGCAGGGTCACCTGATCAGTTCTCTTGGCAGCAGCATGGCTATGCTGGCCACTCAGCAGCATCGGGCATTGTCGCCTCTGTAGCCTGGTAGTTTGCAGCAATAACCTTTCGTGACAATGATCAATATAGCAGAGTCGGGTAGCCTTCGCTGAGGCGTGCCGCATGCGCAAAGCTTTGCCGCTCCACTCGAGTCATCTTACTCCGCTCCAGTACACCTGTGCGCTTGCAAGTGCAGTGATCACAAGCGTGATGCTTCGTCGAACAAAGTAACGCTCGCAACGCCATGTCGGTGATCTGCTGTTCCAAGAGCGTCCTAACGTCCCCGCACACTGCCATTGTTTGAGAGAATGATGTTCGGGATCTGCCGGATGGATGTGTCGCGCACGTTATCGAGCTGCTGCCTTCAGTCAAAGCTGTTCTCACTTTATGGCAACTTGTAAAAGGCATGCAGAGATCGCGAGAGCGCTGCGAACGAAATGGCTGCAACTTCTGCACACGGACTTCGACACACAGTTGCAAGCAGATGTAAGAGTTTATACGATGAGACACCGCAGCAGGCCCTCTTGACACGCGATCAGTACTGTACAAAGATGCTGCAGGGAGCAGCACCTTTCCAGGGACAGGAACTGTACAAAAGCTTAGCAGTCAGCAAACCTTGTGCGCTTCGATTTCACGGTTGTTTTACAGACGGCGGAGTAGATGAGCAACGTGCGATGTACTGGGCAAGTGAACAAGATCTTGGTGTTTCGTGGCAGCTGTCAGGTCTAACGATGACCTGTTGCGTTCATGCAGGTGGATCATATGTTTACTCCAAACCACTGGGGAAGTTACTGCAGTGAATATGGTAGCAATGTCAACTGCATGGGGCTTCTGCTGGTGAGATAATCTCTTGCACTACACCGTGTGCAAGCACTGCTAGCATGCTGTAGCAGAGGCGTCTTCCCTGCAACTACCTCGTCCAAGTTGCAATCCCATAGTTGCCCGTACTAGCTGAGTGTTATACAGCTACAGAAGTCTGTGTCCACAACCTACAATGCTGCTGTGTCATCATCCACAGCTGTCAGACCCAAACACTTGTGCCATACAGGGAGAGGCAGACGCCATGGATCAGAAATTGTCAGCCTTGCGGTCGTACATCATCCAGCGTTGCTCCAAGCCAGTGTCTCGGTTATTTCATGGCGCAAATCCTTCCCAGGTCTGCCACTGACACATTGCAGCACTCCTGGGCTGCAGGCATAATCATATTGCGGCATCTTGGTTGCTGGAAGCTTACAAACTTCTTCTTCTGCTTAATCGTTGCTCAATCCAGACTCCATGCCCAGTAAGTGCTCAACAAGTGTGTCAACAAACATGTTACTATACTCTCTAGCAGCGCCATCTTGCTTCTACCTACAACACTGCCTTTTGCTGTGCATAGCACTGCATTTTTTGGATCACATCATTGCGTAGCCTCTTGCTGATCTGCCATGAAGGAAGGACCTGTCGGCTCTGCGCATGCACCGCATGGACAGCAACCGCAGCTAGTTGCTAGGTCAGTGACAAACCCTGACACAGCCATTGCACAGCTCTGCCGTCATCATCAACACACCCTCCCCCAAGGGCATGGGGGCAGCAGGGAGAAAGAGCCCTGCTGCCCCCCATTGGTGGCTCATGCATTACTTCCCCTGTGTAGTAATGCCGTTGCACGCTGAGAAAGAAAACAAGCAAAGTACAGAAAGACTCTATGCCATTAGGCATCATGATGGGAGCCTATGTTTCCAGAAGCAGCCCGGGGTTGACAAGTTACACAGCTAAGCAGCAGGGTGAGTTACAAAGCTAAGCAGCAGGCAGATGCTAAGAATGCCTTGCAGGTCACCCAATTCCTGGACGCACAAGAAGAACAAGTGGCCCAGCAACAGCTTCAAGGCATGTCAAGGATGAGCACAACAGGCGTCGCCTTGAGTATCAACTCCAGATGCTTAACTTCAATGCAGTTCTGCAGGTACCCTTGGGGGAGCCCATTCCTGCACAATCTGAGGGGATTCAGTGAGGAGCTTCAGCGCTACCTCAAGCTGGCGACCTGGACTACTCAAGGCCTGGTTGCACTGTTTCTCAACATCTATGCTGAACTGCAGCAGGTGAGCAAAGTGTAGTTTAGGCTTGGCACAGCCTGCTTGTTCCTCACCATCCCCCCTTGCACGATGCTCTACAACTTAATCATTGCACCAGTTGCATAGGCGTTCATGGCAGCTGTGTGCCTGGCCCCTGCTGTAGTCCCCCCCCCCCCCCCCCCCCCCCCCCCCCACCGGTAAGACTATCTGCTGTTGTCCCTGCTGACCCCCCCTACCCATCCCGCTGCTGACCCCCTGCTGACCCCAGTTGCACCCCCGCTGGACCCCAGTTGCACCCCTGCTGGTGCCTCTGCTGAACCCCCTGCTGACCTTCCTGCTGACCCGCTTGCTGACCTCCCTGCCACTGCCGCCCCTCCCCTCCCTTCCCTATATCCAGTCTCAAAGCATTCTTCTTCATCTTGATTTGTTAGTGTTCTTGATGACAGTGGCTTGTGAATGGAGGTTGCATGCTGCTAGCATACATATTGTCAAAGTATCTGCATGTTTGCATAGTGCATTTGTAATTGACTGGGCCAGCTGAGGCGTACCACTGCCAGATGGTAATACCCTGGCAGCCAAAATCACATGTAATTATGGTAATTCAGAAGGTGGTGCTTGTGTTGTCAACCTGCAACCTGTTGCATTTCTGGCATTACTCTATCGGTACCTAATTAGCACAAATTGCATCTGTACCTGTACTTCTTCAGCCATGGCATTTTGCCAGCCAGCACAGAGCTGGATGATGCCACTTGTGTTGACACCAACAGTCCAACACAGCAGTCTCGTCTCTGATGCTTTCAGGGACACAGATGGGGCAATTGATGCTCTACGGTTTGGAAACGCCAGCCGAGCTCAGCAGGCTGCGGGGCTTAGCCACATACCTGCACCAGACCCAGCTGCAGAAAGTGGGTGCCCTGAATGGCGGGCAGGGCGCTGAGCATGTGTTGCTGAGCTCACATGCTCTGCAGCTCATGCAACAGGCTGCTCAACTACCACAGCTTGTGGGTGAGCTCTCCTTGGCATGCTTTTGTTCTGAGCAAGCAGCAAGCATGCAACACTCGTATGCCATGAGTTGGCGCTTAAGGGGGGAGGGAGGGAGGGGGGGGCAGGGGGGATCAAGACTGAGAGAGCAGGGGAGGGGGAAAAAAGCTCTCAAGGTTGAGTTGTGCAGCTGACAGAGGGGCCAAGACCAAGAGTAACCCTCCCTTCCTGCCCCCCATTTGCCCCGACCCCATCCCTTCAGGCATGCTCCAGGGTTTACTTTGTGCCCCGCCCACAGCTACAATCCCAATGCCTGACTGCACTAATATGTGCTTGGATGCACCTCAAGACTGTTTGCTTAAGATACCCAGCTGGCTTCCTTTCTGTTTCGACCTGTGCTGATAGGTCGTTTAGATTTGACATTCTGCAGCTTTCAGAAGGCAATGATGTGCACTATCTCATGCTTAGTTACACTATGAACATAGGTCTTGCCTCCCCATGCTTTCTGGTTTGAGTCGGCCTTGCAACTCAGGCTTTGCCTGCCTGTGTTGCAGGAGTTGTAGAGAGTATAAGCATATGCAAAGCAGGCGAATTCAGCTGCCCACTCAGATGTGGAGTCCTCTTCATGGCTGACTGCAACCATCTGCAATGGTCAAGGGAGGAAGACTCCAGCATCATACAAGCTTTCCAGGTGAGATCAATGTGCTCACAACTGTCCTGTACCCCTGTTACAGTAATACATTCAGTGTTACTGTCACCGTCACAGTTACAGTGATACATGCAGTGTTTTCTTTTACTGTGCTGTCAGCTGTGGCTAGGTCCTACTCACATATCCTGTATGATGCACGATGCAGAAGTTTGTAAACAATCACCTGGACTGTGATAGGGATTTTCCAGCACAGCTAGTATGCATCTGCCCTTAGCTTTAGACAAGCAAAGCAGACCAGGTGATTTCATATGATGCACACTCTGCCCTTGTGAGCTTTTGTGGTGCTGGTGCTTCAGGCATCTGTTGCCCAGCAAGTGTGCCGGGAGTTGGACGATGTGGACACTCCAAGGGCGCTGCACCTCAAGATCAAGGAAGGTGGTGTCTCTGCTGGAGTGACTCCTTGCCTTGAGCAAAGAGAGAGGGGGGAGTGTCATGAGCTGGTTGCCTGGGCGGGGGGGGGGGAAGGGGGGTTGCAGGACAGGGGTTCATCAAGGGATGAGCTTGGCAAGGAGGCGGCTCTTGCAATTCCTATCCCCCCCCACTCCCCGTCCCAACACAACCATCTTGCCCCAGTCCAACCTCTCCTCAACCCCTTCTCCTCCCTCATTTCAACCCCTGCTCAACACCCACCTCCTTTTGCCCACCCAGCCTTCACCTACCCACCCCCAAAAGGGACGGGGCAGAAGCTTGCCAAGGAGGGACACAGGAGCGCCAAGAAGGGATGGGCTGGGGCTCAGGGGCGGCCAAGGGGCCAGGGGGCTTGCTTAGGGTGGAGGGTGTGGGGACAAGGGGTCTAGCAACACGAGTGATGGAATTTGTATTGGTGCTGCAGCTGGTGCCGCATGCCATTGCATTGCTGACTTCACAGCTAGAATTCATGCTGGCAACCCAATCATGGTCATGTCAATGTTATATGCATATTACAGGCATATTACATGCTACATGAGATCATGACTGCTCCTTCCACCAGCTTCTGTGACAGCTGATTTGCCCTCAAGCGTTAGTCATGGCTGGTGGCTGCTGCAAGCGTAAGTGATGTGTGCTGGCAAGTCACACCCAAACCACATGCAGGTTGACAGCGTTGTCAGCGTTTCTGAAGCAGGCAAACTTGCAAATGCTGCAACTGGGCTTTGGCTGCAGCTCTATGCCTTCTTGTATAGAAATTTTTACATTTGTGATGCAGGCAAACTGCCAGCAGCAGTTGCAGCCCATCTGACCCGCAGGGTGGCTGGGTAGAGTTCCACCCCTCATCCATCCCCAACCAGATCCCAGGGAACCCACAACAGCCCTTGCCATCCCCACGCTGAGGCCACTTGCCTGGTTCAGACTCACCACAGCAGCTGAAACAGAGTTGTTGCGGCTGCCAAGGGATACGGAAAGGAGATAGCGAGACACTCCCTCAACGGCATCACTTTGAGGGACCTTGGTGGCAGGACCTGAAGCAACCTGGCATAGGGGAGCGCTGGAGAGGTTCTCAATGTATGTCACGGTTGTTTTGTGTACTGAACAACTCTCCTATTCACACCCTCCTAGCGACCACTTCTAGCTGACTGACGCTCCTGTTCCCAGCAACCCCTCCCCCCTTTCCCCTCCCCTCCCAGGCTCCCCTCGTGCATTGTGGCTACAGAATCTGCATCAGGGTTTCAGTGTCGCCATGGTATCATCTGTCCAGAGCTGTATCAGTCTGTTTGCATCTGCTTCTGTGCAAGTGTCTCCAAGATGGGCTCAAGCAGTGACGCTACTTGCTTGCGCATCCCTGTATGGTTTGAGGTCATCCCACAGTGATGGTGCCCCCTCTTCATGCTTAAGGGGCTGCGCTTTCGTTGCCCAAGATGCATGTAATCAGCTCGTGTACAGCAAGCAGGCTCGAATGCATTGCCACTGAGTGAACTTGACGGCAATTCTGCAGTACTTTGTCTGTTGATGGTCTCCAAGAGCAAGCACATCTAGCACGGTTATCATCAGCTGTCGGTTTTCTCATGTCCTTACATGCATTCAGGTGCTGATGAACCTGCAGTGATGGATTCCTTTGTTGGCCTGCCAACAGATGAAAGTGAGCTTGGTAACCCGGCCACTGCCGCAAGCAGGTGTGCTCTTTGTGATCTGCAATTTCCCCTGCTCTGAATGATGTGCTGTTTTACTTGTATTGCAAAAGGGCAGTGCATACCTAGGCACTTCAAGGAGCAGTGTCAGCAACAGACATTGCTTTACACTTGACATGTCTTTTCGACATCTTTTGATGGGTGCATGCTCACGTGATTTTCTTTGACCAATGCATGCATGCTTGAGTTGTCACAAAGCCGTTCTGATCATATTCAACTGCAGGCTCAACATCAGGCTGCATCATCGGCATAGTGGGAACATGCTCTGTGTCAAGCTCATTGATCAGGAGAATTTGATGGCAGAACATAGTGACAACCACCCCAATCCAAACATTGATGTGAACTTCATTGCTTGCCATGGTCGCCTGCTTGAGCTGCCAGAACAAGTTTTTATAATTGGGCATAGCAGCAAGTTTAGAAGACACTATGAACTTCGAGGTAGCTGATATGCATGCAAACATGCCTTGACCAATGCTTTAACTTCTGAATTGTGACTTCATGTGCGATACCGTGTGTAGCAGCTGCAGAAGTGATGTGAGGCTTGACGACAAATTTGCTAGGCAGCCGGCTTTGGGGTACAGCAGCTAAGAAAAAAAACGAATTCTACCAGGTCACTTCTTTCAGTCGTCACTCAAGTATCAAAGTTTGAAACCCTGACTTCGCAAATGGTGACTCCTAGGCTATACGCCCTGGTGGGGTTTACGAACGGTTTCTAACAAACTAATGATACTATGCAAGGGCATTTGTAACTTGCTGCATGTGATCAGTCTTGTTGACTGGCCGAAACATGTAAAATTCTACTTCGTAACGTAAGATGACTTGCCAGATTCCTCGAACGTTTTTATTTGGCGTGCGACAGCTGTAGCTGCACTTCCGAGACCGTGAGCTTGCCTTGAGCAGACTATTGCCGACTCAGCTGACTCAGCAAGCAGCGCTCTCAGCCCACATACTTGGTGTGGCACAATCCGCCTGAACAGGCCGAGAACAAGTACTGGTGCAGACACCTCGAGGATGGGAAAAAGAAAGGTTTGAATGCATTGCTGCACTGCGAGCCTAGTGCACTCAACGTCTGAAACACAATGTTCTGAGTCAAACAGCAACCGTGACCAACTGTCTGATATATGTCTGCAGCAAAAAATGGAAGGCAAAGTCACATCGCAAGCAGAACCCCAAGTCAAACAAGGTGAGTTCTGGCCTTTGCTGCGTCGGTTCGCATGGCAGATCCCGATCCGAGTGGGTCTCTCACATTGCAGGCTTGCGGGTTAGCGAGCCGTGACTATGTAGTGAAGAAGCAGGGCCCGTCACGTTCTAAGTTTCACACAAGGTCACACATCTGGCTCACCCGAGATTCGGACGCTAAGCGGACGTGCCAACTTGCTCAAACCCTTCGTTTATCAGCTCGTGTTGCCTGCAGGTCACTGAAGCTTTGCTGAGGCTAGCACCCTGGATCTGCTGTAGTTTGTTTACAATATCAACAATCTACTCTCTGCTGGACCCAGTGTCACTGTACATGGTAATCAAGATCGCCAGGGATGCAGTGAAGGCATCATTTGCCTGCACCATGTCGCCTCAGCTACCAGCTGTGCATTGGTGGTCACTGCTGTCTCTGCAGCTTACATCGAGGTATATTAATGTTATTGGCAGTGCTTCTGTGCTGCACCGATTTTGGCTGACACTGACAAGGCGGACCTGTTGTTTACTTTGTTGTCTACTTTGTTGCAGAGTGTCCACGATATGAAGCTTGCAGGAGATGATGTCAATGCAGCGCGTCAGGTGTGCAACCAAATGACTGGTCTTTATGCATATCTCTGCTGCTTTGTTTCTGTCACACACTTTCTGAAGCACTGGCTTGTATATTCCATTTCACACTATGGTGTCATGCAGGGTATGAACAACTTGATGAAGCTTGTGATGTACAACGGGGCACCCATGTTGTGGTCATTTACTATGCTGAGAGTTTGGAAGTTTGTGCCTTCTGGCATGTTTTGGCAGTCTCCCAGAAGCAGTTGGTGTCAACATTGACATTGCCAAAATTCTCATGGCAGTCTTGGCTTGCATTGGCTGATCTGTTGCTAGAAGATTGCTTTGAGGTAAGTTCTTAGCGCTCTCATTTGGCTCAAAGTGCTGCAAGACCCTATGACAAGCGCATGTACGCTTCAGCAGCAAGCCGATGTGTAGTTGGCAGTGATGGTGGACAGTATGCTCTGCAGTGTGTACATCTGCATGACTTCTGTTCTGACTCTGCATTTGTTTTGCAGACAGCAGAGCCTCATCATCTCACCAAGCTGGTGCAGAAATTTGTTTTGGATGTGGCCAAGGTATGCAACTGTTCTTGTGGTGCTGTGATGGCAACTTGTGTGCATGCTTTTCCTCTTTTGTGATTCACGTGACAGCTGAGATTACCACAAAGGCAACATACAGATCTAAAGTTTTCAGAGCTTGGTGGATGCAGAGTGTTGCTGTTCTCTCACATTGGGCTCTTCACCTTTGTCGCCGTCATAGTTGGCTTCTTCTTGCTGACCTTGGCAGACTTCATCTATGTTTTGGGGTCTCAAGCTGGGTTTGGGGTTGCTGTTGGTCCGTGGGTGGCAGATGTCGGCAATGGGTTTGTTACTTGCAACGACTTTGACCATTGTTGGCATCTCTGCACTGCTGATTGAGGTATGATACCTTGCTGTGGCAGCATGACTTGCGGTTCAGCTGTGTGCATGTATGCACACCTAACAATTGAAAACACTGATCCTTTCATTGTTTGTGCCCCAACCAAGTTTTTGCACACATCAAGTGCAGTTTGAACAGTTGTATATCTTGGCTCAGTTTGGCTTGCATATCATGTCAGAAGGCAATGCATAGTCAACGTTTCAAAGAGCCACTGTGTCAGTTTGCAGCACCAATTGCCAATCTTGCTTTCCACCAACTCCTGTCTCACAGTCTTGCCAGAACATTTGCATTCTCCAAAATCTCTTAGCAGTATTGTTTGTGAGACTCATGATGAGAACTTGTGCCTTCAGGGTTACTATTTGCTGAAGGCCAAGCAAACAAGTGCTTCCATCATCAATGCAAAAGACTCATCATCTGATGTTGGAATCAATGAAATCTCCAAGCCAGCAGAGAGCCATGTGAGAATCTTATGCCCTTACGCCTTGCCCAAGCTTATTTCATTTATGCAATTCTCTGCAGAATTGATGCTTGGCTTGATGCTGCAGTCAGCTGTCCCAAAAGTGCTTTGTAGATGTGCATTACTCTTGTAATGGTCCCTATGCAAGCATGCAGCCATACCAGTTGCTTTTTGGTCACCTTGTGCATCTGCTGTTGCTGGAGATCCAACACGTTTAAACCACAGCCATTGCATCTGCCTTTCACAGCGCAACCTTGGCCCCTCTTTGTGCATTGCCTAACAACACTATGCCTCCTGCAAAGTCTGCTGTGTCTCCTTGTCTCCCTGTGTCTGCACAACACTTGTGGCTGCGATGACGTCCTCTCTGACGTCGTCACATGACAGGGTCTGATGCATGATTGCTGTTGTTGCAGGAAGCTGCCTTGGAAACTCAGGGCCAGAAGCCTGCAGCAAAGCAGCAGTCTCAGGAACAGCAGAGTACCAAGACTGCTGCAGGCATTGACTCAAGTGTCACCGACAACACACCAGCTGACACCATAATGGCTGCCCATGGCCCACCGTTGGTTGCCAATGGGCAGTCAGACACCACTCAGATTGCAGCTTCTGCAGTCATTTGTGAGCAGACTTCAGGTACTCTAGCTCACAACAAGACATCCAAATCAACGTCCTCCAACAACCAGAAGAATACCGCACACACTTCTGGAGCAACGACAGGAAGACTGCACCTGTTGCCGCAAGCCAGGCAGAGGTCCCTGACCGAGTCTCTACACAAACCCACTTGGCAGCAACCAAAGGAACAGGTAACAAGACTGATCTACAATTCACCCTGCTGTATGATGTGTTCTAGTCCTCTTGTGACCCTGTATAAGAGAATCAAGCGATCAACTGTCATGTATCAAATCTGCCACCCACGACATCATATGACAGGTCGCTGCGGATCACAGGGAAATTCCTCATTTGGTCTCCTGCATTGCTGACATTAGGTTGCTTGCACTGCAGTGAGCACAGATGATGCATTCTCATCTCTGGTGGAGATCTTGTTGAAGCGGACTGTGGGTGAGCCGCCTGCTGTACATTCTAAGATCATGCAGAGCATGAACAAGCTGTACCAGGCAGTGCCTTCCTGGATGCTGACCTTTGGTTCTACACACAACCCTGGCTGTTCAGCACTTGTTGGCTTGGAGACATTCAAGGTGACAACATTTGACACTTACACATTAGGACTATCCATTCAATTCCCCTTGGAACTTCTGATACTTTGTGCTGTTATGTCCATTCACACGGAGCTGTTGCAAAGAACTGATGCAGTTGGAATGCAACCATTGTGATCAATGCTGTGGCATTTGGGAATGATACACTTCTTTGGTACAATGTGACTGTGATACAGACTTTGTGCTAACAAATCTGTTGCGCGGATGTTGTGGTTATACAAGTGAAAGCTTGCTCACCTACCAATTGTCAAACTCACCAGCATTGCATAATGTGGCTGACTAATCCAATATTGTGTACTGCAGCTGTGCTTCAACAACCAGACCAAGACTGGACGTCCATCAATGCCAATAGACACGGTGAAGAGCAAGAGCATGGTGCTGCTGTTAAGAACATTTCTGGCAGCCATCATTGAAGAAGAGCTGGGACAGTCCAGCTCAAAGTATGTATTGCTCTCTTTCTATATGCAGAACCCTTCTTGGCAACAGCCCTGCTGCCAGAGTTTTCACAATATAGCTGCAATTTTTGCAAGAGTAGCATGCTCATTGCATGCTATGATGTGGCAATGTATATCTTATCAGACACCTGCATGTGTCGTATCACAAGAATGGGACGCAACATTTCTGCATGTTGCCCTTGCAACACCCTCAGTAGCAGCAAGTGCTGATGGCGATCTGGAACACTTTGCAGGGACCACCTCATGGCCAAGGACATGATGCGTCTGACCCCCCAGGCTGGCATGCCACGCTACCTGAGGAAGGTGTCACAATGGCAGCTGACAGCACTTCATCAGCGACTGAGTTTGTAGTTATAGATACTGCACCAGTTTGGTCAGTTGCTTGAATATTTCTGTGATGTATACATAAGAAGTATAAAGCATGACTGCTTTCACACTGAGTCCTGATCTACCTGGGTTGTCTCTAAATACCTTACTGTGTAAACAATGACTTGTACTTTCATGTAAGTACCAGTAGCTCATCATCTTCTCTGTACATTTATGTGTGTAAAGCAATGCAGAAAGACTGGCCACTAGCAGTGGGTTCGTATCACATGTGTCACACATGAATGCAAGCAGTAATTCAAGTTGAAGGAATCTTAGTCTCAGACAGCAGGGTGCTTGCTTCTTCTTCCTCTTTTTAAGCTGTTCCCATTGAACTGCTATTTCTGCACATCAAGGTCGCAGTAAAGGTCACTGGTCATATCAGGAACCGTAATACACTTTTTCAAGCATCTATTTCAGCAGCTCAAAGTCCGTCTAATCACGCCGGCAACTAGTGCAACCAGTTCCAGGGTGGGAAAGGTTTGGATCGACTGTTGAGTGACACATATGGTGCGCTCGTCATTCGGCAAACATGGGTCTCTGAGCCATATACCTTGCATGTTAACAGATGCTCCGAAGGTGATGCTGCCCTACACGACATAGTGTCAGGGTTCAAGCTGTGCTTTGGTGATCACTGCTAGTTGTTGTGTAAGGCTGAACATGGATCATATGTCTGGCAGTGTCTTCTTACCAGCACGGATCTGGCTTGGTTGCACCAGACTCTTTCACTGCTGCTGCTCGTTGTAATAAAGTGGCGCTCTCGACAAGCATAGACTGCCGTTGCTGTGTGCGAAGCAATGGCGACACGACGCTTGGAGGAGGAAGAATTGCAATTCGTCACACGTGCTAGGTCAAGTACGCCTCTGCTATCCCAACTCTGTCATGCCTCGTGAGTGCGCTTGCTGCTGCAGATGGTCATTTACGTTGTTGTGGCATGCAGGCTCCCTGGTTCACCTATCCTACTGGCCATCCATCCTTAGTTCTGGCACACATCACAGCCCTCGGATGCCACGGAATGTGGGTGTGCCAGTCTTCACAAAACATGATTGATCTGGACATCAGCATTGCTCAGTCTTGTATAGCGTGCTTGGCTTTCATTGGCTTTGATCGCTTCTGGAATCGCTTCCTTTGAGGTACAGCGACTTTTCAGTGTTCTCACTTGGCTTCCAGTCTGCTCCTGCCACGACCCCCATGATGGGCGCATGTACATCCAACACTGTTTTGGTGTGCGGTTGACAGCAAGTCAAGACAGCATGCTGTGAATTGTTTTCCTCTACCAAGATCTCTGTGCTGACTCTGCTTATCTTTGCAGTCAGCAGCAGATACCCATCACATTACCAGGCAGGTGCAGATGTTTGCTGGTAGACCTGCATAACCTTGACAGTCTCCTTGCAAATATCTGCAACTGCCTGGTGTGATGGGTGTCTGATGGGGGACATGCAACATGTGTCACCACTCAGAAGCAGCCGAGGCAACCAATGGCAAGACAGCTTTGCCTTATGTGCATCCTGTCTGGCAGACCCTCAAGTATATCGTTTCCTAGTCCTGCTGTCATAGATAGGTCACTTGTTGTCTGAAACTCCTGACATATAATGACTGGGGAACAGTGCACAACAGCGTCTACCAGAGAGCAGGCTTCGTCAGGCAAAGCAGTCGTCTCAAGGCTGTGCCTACATGAGTGCTTATCTTTACGGCTGCACATGACCAGCATTGC
Organism: Asterella californica; assembly: GCA_036924285.1. Lineage (NCBI taxonomy): Eukaryota > Viridiplantae > Streptophyta > Marchantiopsida > Marchantiales > Aytoniaceae > Asterella > Asterella californica. The sequence continues at coordinate 27,131 of JAYKYS010000259.1, read as the reverse complement.
ACGATGTAGCTGACTGCTCAAACAATGTGTACTGCAGTTTTGCTTGGCAGCAATCAGCAGCTTGATGACGGACCCGCTTGCTCAGGGCAGACTAGAAGCATGGCTCTGCTGCCAAGGACCTTTGTTGCAGCTTGCGTGGACACGGGGATGGGACACTGCTGTCCCAGATATGTGTTAAAACTGCCATTGCAGAAATGCCCTTTGCAGCTTGGATTGTCACAGTGCAGCGTTGATGCAGTTACTGCAAGTGTAGCAGCTCATTGCAGGCGATAGAACCTTGCATGCCTAGCTTTTTGAACGCATGCAGTGTATGTTGTCGTGTGAGTTTGGGACGCAGTATTTGTGTCTATTGCCCTTGCCACCTCTTAGCAGCAACAAGCTGATGATAGCAATGGACACCTGGCAGGGATCAGTCTGTGGCAGAGGACGTTGTTGCATCTGACTCCTCAGGCAGGCAAACCCACTTTCTGGCAAACACCCTGTGCTGGTACACGTGTTGGAATATGGGCATGCCTGCCTGAGCAGTCAGGCGCAGACTGTCCCCTGTCATCAACCGATGCCTGCAATACATGCTCAATCACAACCACCGACTTGTGTGTTACAGTGGTTGTATTTACAAGATCTATATGCAGTACTATAGCCCTATCATGTGCATGCAAGATGCTGTTCCTTCATAAGAATCGCTGACAATCTTTGCTGCCAAGCAGAACTGCGCTGGTGCCAACATAGAGCGTTGTCAGTACTGTTCTTGGAACCTAAACATGGTTATCAGTAGTATTCTTGGAAAAGTGCTGTTGGCAGTGTTTCAAACTGTGCTGGATCCAGCGCCCTTCTGTCTGGCAGTGTTAAGTGCCAAGGATGCTGTGAAGGCAATGGTGCCCTGTACAACATTGCCACTGCCAAGAACATGGACCTACCTCTCCCAAGGCTGCAAAGACAGCACCCTGCTCGACAGTGAAGACAATGTTGCCCATTGCAGTGAAGGCATTATTGTGTACCTGTCAAACAGGATGCTGTCTGTGCAGCTGGGAGGTCCCTGTTGTTGGCAGTGACTTTGTGCTGCACTGAGTCTGGCTCAACTGTAGCAGGCCAACAGGCTACAACTACAACTCTCAAATGTTACCGGCATCTGCCAACATGTTTGATGGGGACCAACCTGACAGTGTTAACTCATCAAGCATGTTGGCAGATGCCTGTAGCATCAAAGAGTTGTAGCCTGCTTGAGTACAGTGTGCGTTTGATACATTTCATTGCTATGACATGGCTACAGGAGCAAAGTTGTGGTCATGCTTGCTGTGGCAATGCATGAAAATCAGCCTACCCATGATTGTCAAACTTACTAGCATTGCATAATGTGGATGACTCTTCCAAATGTTGTGTACTGCAGCTGTGTTTCAACAGCAAACAGCACAAGAACAGATGCTCATCACTACCGAGTCATTTGGCAGTGATAAGTATCCGTTCTTCGTGCTGCTTGCTGTTGAAGCACAGTTGAACAGCAAGAGCATCTTGCTGAGAACATTTGTGGCAGCTGTTGTTGAAATAGAGCTGGGACGGTCCAGTTCAAAGTATGTATTGCTACTCTCTTTCAAAGCGCAGAACCACTCTTTGCAGCAGTCCTGCTGGCCGAGTTGTCACAGTGTTGCTGCAATTACTGCAAGTGTAGCATGCTCATTGCATACGATGATGTTGAAATTTATATCTTGTCATAATCCTACGTGTGTTCGTGGTATGAAGCTTGCAGGAGATGCTGATGCTGTTTATAAGGTGCGCAACCCAACGACTGGTCTTCATGTACACCTCTGATGCTTTGATTTTGACACACACCTTCTGGAAGCATTGGCTTGTGTACTCCAGTTCAGATTGTTGCGTCATGCAGGCTGTGACTATGTTGATGAAGCTTGTGGTGTACAATGAGGCATCTATCTTTGTGTCATCCGTCTTCTTCAAAGAATTGTTGGGCCATAGAGTTCACGATTCTCAAGAGAACCAATGACACAAAGATGGATGCCCCATTGTACACCACAAGCTTCATCGACATAGTCACAGCCTGCATGACGCAACAATTTGACATCTCTATTGCCTTCTGGCATGTTTGGCCAGTCTCCCTGAAGCAATTGGCCTCGACGTTATGATTGCCAAGGTTGTCATGGGAGTCTTAGCTTGCATCCCATTGATCTGTTTTTAGAAGCTCTGTTTGAGGTAAGTTCTCAGTATCCTCATTTCACTCAAAGTCCCGCGTGACCCCTATGACAAGGACATGTACACATCAGCAGCAAGCCAATATGTGGTTGACTGTGAGTGTGGACAGTGTGGTCTGCAGAGTGTACTGCCACGACTTCTATTCTGACTCTGCTTTTCTTTGCAGTCAGCAGAGCCTCATCATTTTACCAAGCGGGTGCAGAGATTTATTCAAGATGTGGCAAAGGTATGCAAATGTCCCACGATGGCAACTTGTGTGCACGCTTTTTCTTTTCATGGTCAACATGACAGTTCAGATCACCACTTAGGCAGGATACAATATCAATCAGATCTTGGTGGGTGCAGGGTGTTGCTATTCTTCTCAACATGGGGCTCTCAGAGTCTGCTAATGTCAGCAAGAAGAAGGCAACCACCAGGGAAAAGGTGTCGTAGACTCTTCCCCTCTTGGTTGCCTTTTTGTTGCTGACATTAGCAGACTTCATCTCAGTCTCCGGCTCTCAAGCTGGGATTGGGGCTGTTGTTGGTCCATGGGTGGCAGATGTCGGCATGGGTTTGTTGCTGGCAGCAACCCTGACCATTGTTGGCACCTCTGCTCTACTAATTGAGGTGTGGTAACTTGCTGTTGCACCATGACTTCAGCTGTTGTATGAGTATGCACACCTAACAACTGCAATCAGAGATCCGTCATGTTCACGGTTTGTGCTTCAAATAGACTTTTGTACATGCCCAACACAATTTGACTAAGTGTCAATGTGGTTACTCCCAGTCTGGCTTGTAAATAATATCAGAGGGCAGTGCATACTCAGCAGTTCAAAGTGCGACTGTGGCAGCTTGCAACACCACTTGCCAATGCTGCTATCTCACCAACCCCTGTCTTACAGTCCTGCCAGGAGTATTTGCATTCTCCAACAACATTTACATCTTCCAACACTCTCTCTTCAGCACTGTTGTTTGTCAGACCCACGCTCAAAAACTTTTGCCTTCAGGGTTGCTACTTGCTGGAGGGCAAGCCAACAAGTGCTCCCATCATCAATGCAGAAGACTCAACAGCTGACATTGGTATCACTGCAACCCCCAAGCCAGCAGACAGTCATGTGAGAATCTTATGCCTTGTCCCACTTTGATTTCCATTTATGCAAATACCCTGCCAAAAGGGATGTGTAATGTTAAAATGCAAAATATACATGTTCCGAGTAGATCCTGGCTTGACGCCGCAGTCAAGTGTGTCCCAGGGTTGCTTTGTAGACGTGTATGTCTTCTTGCAATGATCCCTATGCGAACATGTTGTACATACCAGTTGCTTTTACGTCACCTGTGCATCTGCCAGTCCTTGAAAATTAATACTTTGAAACGATACCCATTACATTTGCCTTTCACAACACAATCTTGGCCCCAGTTCCTCCATTGCACAACAACACCGCATAGTTTGAAACGTTTCCCACAAACCTCCTGCTGTGTTTCCCGCAAACCTCCTGCTGTGTTCCCACAAATCTCCTGTCTTGACGTGTCTGCACAACACTTCTGGCTCCAGTGGCATTCCCTCTGACACCGTCACAATGACAGGCTCTGATGCATGATTGTTTTTTTTTCCAGGGAGCTGCCTGTTGAAGCTTCGAGCCAGAAGCCGTCAGGAAAGCTGCAGCCTTGGGAACAGCAGAACTACCAAAGCTGCTGCCCAACAAAGACTCAGGTGTCAACGACAACACACTGGCTGACACCATCATGGCTGCCCATGCTTGCCAATGGGCAGTCAGACCACCACTCAAGGGCAATCAGAAGCTCCGGCAGTCGTCACTGAGGAGACTGTAGGCACTCAATTTCACAGCAAGACATCGAAGAAAAGTCCTCCAAAAAGTCCTCCAACAACAAGGAGTAATATCCTACGAGTATCCTTGTTGTTGGAGGACTTTTTGGAGGACTTTTCTTCGATATCTTGCTGTGAAGCTTGAGGGCCATGCACATGCCTCTGGCAGAAATGACAGGAAGCCTGCACCTGTCACCGGCCAGCCAGGCACGGGTCCCTGACCAAGCACCTACACAAACCCACTCGGCAGCAATCAAAGGTACAGGTAACAAGGCTGATCTATAATACACCCTGCTGTGCAATGCGTTCTAGTCATCTTGTGCCTCACCTATCGGAGAATTCAGCGAGCACCTCTCATGTCTCAATCTGCCATCAAAGGCATCATATGACAGGGCGATGTGGATCACAGGGAGATTCCTCGTTTGGTCTCCTGCACTGCTGACATCAAGTTGCTTGCACTGCAGTAAGTGCAGATGATGCACTGTTACTTCTGGTGAACACACTGTTGTAGCGGACTGTGGGTGACCTGCCTGCTGTACATTCCAACATCATGCAGAGCATGAACAGGCTGTACCAGGCAGTGCCTTCCTGGATGCTGACTTTTGGTGCTGCGCACAACCCCGGCTGCTCAGCACTTCTTGGCTTGGAGACATGCAAGGTGTCAACACGTTAAACTCATTGGCGATTGCTATCCATCCAAGTCCCCCTTAAAACCCCCTTGTTGTCACGTCCATTCCTGCAGAGCTGCAATAAAGAACAGAAACATCTGGAATGCAACCATAGGAGCCGAGGCCTGTGAAATCAGGGAATGATAGGCTGCTTCGATGCAGTACAACTATGATACAGACTTTGTGCTAACAATGCTATTGAGTGGCTATACATATAAAAGGTTGCTCACCTACTGATTGTCAAACTCACCAGCATTGCATCATGTGGCTGACAGCTCAGATGTTGTGTACTGCAGCTGTGTACCACATCAAGGATGGAGACTCATCACTGCTAGATGGCTCGGTGAACAGCAAGAGCATGGTGCTGCGACTTAGAACATTTGCGGCAGGTATCATTGAAGAAGAGCTGGACAGTCCAGTTCAAAGTATGTATTGCAACTCTCTTTCAAAATGCAGAACCACGCTTTGCAGCCATATTGCTGCCTGAACTGTCACTGTGCTGCTGCAGTTACTGCAAGTGTAGCATGCTCATTGCAAGCAATGATGTTGCAATATCTATATCACATTAGACACCTGCATGTGTTGTGTCACAAGAATGGGATACAAGGACGTGATGCGTCTAAACCCCCAGGCTGGCATGCCCAGATACCTGCAGGAGGTGCCGTAATGGCAGCTGATAGCAGTTTTACCTGTTTGGTCAGTTGCCTAAAGGTCCCTGTGATCTGTATTTACATGAGTACAAATCATGAATGCTTTCAGACTGAGCTCTCATCTTCAAGGATGCTTGTATAGTTGTCACTTGATACCTGACTGTGTTTATAAATAACTACGTGTACTTTTACATACGTAGCTTATCAAATGTGCAGCTGTGTGCAATTTATTCTATACGATTTTGTATATAAAGCAATGCAGAAAGACTGATTACTAGCAGTGGATTCGTGCCAAGTTTGCAAATTACACATGAATGTTGGCAGTGATTATTCAAGCTATACCAAAGTGCCACTGGACCTTTGCTGATTGAGCAAGCCCCCTGCAGGCCAGCTGGCCTCTCAATGGAATCTTAGTCACAGCAGGATGCCTGCTTTGAGCTGTTTCCGTGAGTATGTTCTCGCACGTAAAGGCTGTATGATAACGCTCACTGACCATCTGAGGAGCCATGCCAAACCATACTCTTTAGTTCATCTATTTCGGCAGCTCATTGGAACATGCCAGACAGACTGAAATTATGAAGAAGCGTTACAAGAATCAAGTGATGTTGTCATGTCATGTACATCAAGTACTGTTGTCATGGCTCCAGTTGACAGTTCTGAAGCATTACCTCTTTTGGCACCACTTGCGGTCAATCAAAGTTGGACACTAGACCCCTTCATAAATTGGGTTGGAGGTCAAGCCTTGGCAGGGCTTAGTCAGCGGTCTTTTAGGTCACGGAAGGGGTCTTATTAGGTTGTCGCGGAGATTCAACTCCTTGCAATTTGCAAAATGCAAGTTGCAAAATTGGCACAACCGAGACAGAGAAACTCGCGTCTGCGCAGGCGACGTCTGTCACGAACAAATGGTTCGTATTAGGTGCTTCGCCCAGTGTTCCGCTCTGACAAGGTTATTTGCTCCACAACGTGCTGTTCACCAGGGTACGGCGTGGCAGAGTAGTTTCTTTACCGAAACCTTGAAGTGCGTTGCCCTCCCTTTCCAACAGCGGAGTGCCTGACCGAATAGCTGACAAAGATGTAACCCAGCCTTTGAGGCTGGCACAAGATAGAGGTCAGCTGTAACAATGTAGAACCTGGTGATGTGCAAGCTGCAAGGTGCTCGAATGCAAGTCTATGCTTTGGAGGGCATGCTATTTCTGGCACTGCCGTTACTGATTAGTGTTGCCTGACAGACTGTTATGCAAACGTGAGGACACCACGAGCAAGCCATTAGTCCGATGCCAGTATCACCTGACAAGGGCTTTGCACTGCAGACACGATCCAGCAGAGTGGCCTGGCAAGTGAACACCACTTTTCTGGTCCATCAGAAAGCAGGCGTTGCAACGGCTTACAAAGTTTCATCATTCCAACATAGGAGCTGTCATGGATAGAAGAAGGGTGCAGTATGGCGTTGTTGATGCAGCAGACGCTGGTGTGGGTGCTGGAGCACCTGGCTTCAGAACTACGTGGCATTCAAAGGAAGATTTAAGAGGGCAACTGATGGAGATTGACGATGTGCCCAAAGATGGGAGGCTGTACTTCTGGGATGGTGAGCTGTGGCTTAGGTGGGAGGCCCTTGAAGATCTGCCGGGACCTGAGCAAGACCCACTGCGCATTAAGGTGGTCCGTCCACAAAATGCAGGTACATTGCTGTGTCCAAGCCTCATTCATCTTTCTGCGTGTGCGCATCAAGACCAGTCAAAATCAGGTCTCTTCGGCCAGCAAGACTGCAAGTCCTGAATTAAAGGCTTGTTGCCTATTTGCCTGATGCATGGCACGTTTGCTGGGCAGCCCAGACACGGCTGTTGAGCAAAGCTGTTTTCAGGCCCTTGCAGCATTTGGACTTTTGTGCGTGCACATTGGTATGACAGGCACTTGTGGCATTGCTTTTGACCCAAACCTTACAATTGATCTTTGCAGGTTCTGCTAAATTTTGTGTCTGCAAATTTGTGTTTGCTGCTGGCACTGGGCACTCAAAACACCAATTGTACTTCATCATCCTGGCGCCTCAGCACATGCAAAGCCTGAAACTTGAGTTTTGCCTGTGTGTGCATGGTTGCTGCTGTCATGTGTGCTTTGGTAGCAAGCCGCTGTCGACTGTACTGCTGCCTGGCAACACTCTCATCCCTTCCAAGCATGCAATTTCGCTGATGTTGCCTTTGCAGGCTCAGGCACTGCAGCAGTTGTGCCATCGCCTTACTATGTACCCAGAAGCAAGTATGGTGCCATGAACCTAGCACCTTCAAGCGCAGCTAGTTTTGAAAATTATGCAAAGCTACAGAAAGATCGCGTTGACGCCCCATTCTTCCTATCTGGTCGGCCTATTACTGCCAAGGTGAGGATGATGCCGTAGCCTGTTTCGTCAGGTTGCTTCTGCCATTTTATGTTGTGTACAACTGTCTCATGCCTTGGCAGTTCCATGATTACAAACAGTATGTAAGGACAGTGTTTGTGATGCCTCCTCTGCTGAAGTTGTGTCCTCAATATGCTGCAGCCGCCCCCATTGCAACTGGTGCACAGAGCGTTTGGGGAGTTTGTGGTAGGCAGTTACAGCATTCAACCTTTACCAGACACCTTTGATTTTGTCCTGGAGTCATGCGCGTTTCTTGCTGAATTCTACCCCGACGAGGGTGTCAGACAACAGCAGTTCAACAAGCGTCTTGAGCAGTACCTTGGCAAGCCTATCTATAGTGTCAAGTTGACCAGTGGAATCAGCGAAACAGATGGTAGCATTGTGGATAACCCGGCCATGGCTGAGGTGAGTGCACCATGCTGCAACCAAGATGACAAGCACCCTAGGCATCCTGCCATTTCACACACGAGTCTGTATAGTCCTGCATATATGTCTTGTACACACACTGTGCTCCATTCCATGTGTTTGAGCTGATAGCCTCACCATAGCTGCCCTGTTGCATAAGCAATGTTCAGTGTCACAGGCTTGTTCTGGCATTTACGCTACACCGCCAAACATATGGCTTGTGCTGCAGTTTGCTCTACTGCATATTAAGTACAAGAAAGACTTCTCAACGGGCACTGCTGCTGACCCATCTGCAGAGTTGATGTCATATCATTATTGTCTGGTGAACCGATTCTCGCTTGGCTGGATCCCCATGTTTTGAAATGGTGATCATTGGTTGCATGCTATGGTAGGTGTCATCCTCACAGCTCAGCAACACTGTGTGCAGTCATGCCTCGAGTTTGGCAATGGCATCATACTCACTGCCGAGCTTGCTCAATGGTTTTGTGGAGCACTGTTCTCCAAATTGCAGATGCAATATATTGTTCTGCAGGATTTGTGGGCTTGCTGATGTTGGTAGGCTGGCATTTCAGCCTTTGACACCCATGTTCCACATGCTGGATATGCGATTAGGGCAGTCAGCATACATGGACCAGTTGGCTCGTGCATTTGAGGCGTTACGTCAGGCACTTAACAGCCTTGAGCATGGCTACCAAGCATCGTCGCTAGCAATCCGTGAGCCTCCAAATGTGCCTTACCCCTTGTTGGATCCATCAAGGCAGGTGGCTTGCAGCAACATGATGACCATGATGGCATAGCACATGCAGCTTTTGCTTGCAAGGCATTTCTGCAGCATGCTGGTAGCAGAGCAAGCCATGGGCAATGCGTTTTGAATGTGTGATGTGCATGAATGCTTGTGTGCTTCAATTGCATGGTGTGCTGTGTCTGGTGGGCATGCCTTGTCAGCAACAGGTCATAGCCTTAGCACAATTGTGTGTAGGTGGTCACAAGTTCAGCACCTTGTAGATGACAAGTCCCTTCTGTTCCATGCAAGCGATGTCAAAAGCAAGGCAGGCAAAGTCATTAAGTATGTCACAAAATATGGCAGTGAGGTGCATCAGACATTGGCTGATGCTGGACTTGCACCAACATTGTATGAGCTGGTGCAGCTGCCAGGGGGCTTCATGCAGGTCAGCCTAATCTGGACGATGTTGTTGCCTGCTGTTTGATCAATGCAAATTCATGTTTACTTTGGGTCAACTATGAGAACTGCTTTAGGTGGAGATGGAGCTGCTTGCTCAGGAGGATGGATGGATGGTGTTATCATCTCTTTCATCAGAAGATTTGTCACTGGCAGCGCCATCAGTTATGGATGCCTTAGCCAAAGTACATGCGCTCAGCCTTCCTGGTGGTGGCACACCAGTGCTGGCTGATTGCCGTCCATGCAATGTGATGGTCAGGTATGTGGTGCATTCTTCTGCAACACCTCTGTCAAAGCATGGCTGGCCTAGCACTCCTTTTCACATGTGTCTTGCACACTTCGCATCTTTGCAATAGCCCGAAGACAAGCATTACCATACTTTCTGTGCCTGCTCTTCCTGATTTAAGGAATCACTCTAGACAAATGTTTGTGTCCTAGGAAGGCAGAAAGATTGTCTACGTCAGTGTCATATCGCCAATTGGCGCCTGTCTCATCAGATCGTGTGCTTGATAATTATGAAAGTTCTTCTGCCACAGGAATGTTCCTGGCTCCTCTGATGTACAATTCATTGACTTTGACTGGGCAGGGCGAGCTGGAGATGTTCAGTACCCTTCATTCATGAATCACAGAAACGATCTACGGCCGCCTGGTGTCCAAGAGTTTGCGCCTGCACTCCAGAGGCATGACATCAGCCTTGTCAAACGTCATCTGCCAGTGGGGTCCCCAAGCTGTCATGTACAAGCGGCCAAGTATGGCATGGCAACCCAAGCAGCACTTGCAGCAGTTTCTTCCGCTTTGCGCTGATGGCCTTCTGTTGTTTCCATGTGTCAGGCCTGGATGAACTGCAGAGTAGTTGCGTGTGTTGATTCAGGAGCCTCAAGTTCAGGCTAAAATACTTGTGCTCCAATAACAGATGTACTGTTTGTATTAGCACTCAACAGGCTTTGTAAGGCCTCCTAGGAGTTTCAAGCTTAGACAGACACAGCATGGACATCAAAGCAACTACTGAACATGGTGGTCAACAGCAGTTCCTCTTCGCATTCTGTTGTGCCACAGCATGTAGCCTGAGTGCCCAGTGTCCACATCTGCGTTGATACAAGGTGCTTTGGCATGTGAGGTAATTTATATGCACAGCACTGCACTGGCAATGAGAATAGTAGCTAGACAAGCCTTTGCAATTTGCGTGAGGCTGTCTGCGCAGGATGCTGCTTCCCTGTCCTAGTGCTGTTCCACTATCACGAGTTCTTGTGCCTCAGGGGTCGCAGATGCATCTACGGTGCGCAAGCGCTGACCGTGGGAGCTCACATGTACAAAACCTCTGATGTCCTATCACTGAAGGACCTCTGAATTCTAGATCTTGTTTGCCGAAATATAACTTCACACGCATGGGGCAGCTTCACTTCAAACTTTAGGATGTGCTTGCAGCGACAGCAAAGCAGTATCACGGTCTGTCCCGCTGATATGGTGCATGTGGCTTAGGTGCTGCAGCTGTGTGCTGTTCATTGATTCCCTAAGATGCGATCAGATCATGATTCACTGCAATTCTAGACACACGCTTGCAAAAGCAATATGTGCAGCATTGCATGTAGCGCCACAACATTTATACATCCATTAACGCGGACTTTCAAGATTATGGGTAGCTAAATCTCAGGGGACCAATAACTAGCACATGTGAGAAATGCATGTCAAACATGTATGAGAGGAAGAGGTAAAGGTGCAGGTAAAGTAAACACAGTGTTGCAGACATTCAGGCCTTGTGTGCGCTGACAGCAAGCTAAACTTACCTGGTGGGGCTGAGCTACAAAAGCTTGGGGCTGTGGCCCCCATGCATAGGCTTGAGGCTGCAGCCCTGGGGCAAAAGCTTGGCCCACCCGCCCTCCCTCTCCTCGCCTTGAGGCCGTTTCCCGCGGCCCTGGTGAGTGCAAGTGCCCTGCACAAGCATGTTGTCATGGTTGGCTCACTTGCCAATTACCAGTGACCAGGCAAGCTTAGCTGGCTGGTTTAGTAGGCCTCAAGAAAGTGAGTTGCCCTTCACAGTGTGACAAACCAGTTCGAAAGTGGGTAACTTGCAGCACTTTGTGAAAGAACATAGACGCTAATAGGGACCGGCCTGGCTGCCGCTGGCTGTTGCACCTTGTTTGTTCAAGCACACTGCACATGTGTGGAGTGTTTTGGCCTCTGCGCACCTTCCAAACAACGAGCCGATTGCATGCAATGATCATGAGGACTGCAGGTGGAACTGCTAGGGAAGTTAGACGCAAGTACTTGTTGATTGTTTTCTGAAACAATTGCCACTTGTTGGATGACAGCAGTCTGTAAGCACTTGTCAATCTGTGCTATGCCCTTTTGCATGGTCATTCAAATATCGACAGCAAGCACCAATCATTGATCTGATTTGCAGTGATTTCTGTGCTGTGAGCTGCAACAGCTATTGCAGGTACAGGCCTTATGGATGAAATTTTCATAAACCAGGAGGCACATTCGTATGTACTAGAGGCTGATGGCACCCTTGACCTTGCTGCATTGCAGCTGCACCCTGGTTCTATTGTCATCAACGGGTCAGTCACAAAGCCCGCTTCAAGTTGCAGACAGAAATGGCCAATTGGTACTTTATGCAGCAAGAAGGGCTTGGTAGATGTGCAAACCAGCAAAACTAAGAGGACATTTGCAGATATTCAGCAGATAGTGCTGCATGATACTACAGCTGGTAGCATGACAAGGCCTTTGCACATTTCTGGTGCACCGCTTGCAGGTAATTTTCCCCTGTGCATTGTGGGGGCAAGTGTGTTGGCTTTCTGTTAGGAATGCAATATGTACAGACCCAATGCACCTGTCAGCGTCTTCTGTGGCTGAAAACAGATATCTCTTTTGCTGACGTTTTAGCAAACCTCTCACAAGTGTGCATATCTGGGTGTTTGAGCCAATGTTGCTCTCTGCCTAAAACATGTACCAACGGGACTCACAAAGCATCGAGAGTAGAATGATGCAGCCCTTTCAGCTTGTTTCTGAACTTGTTCTGCGGTGTGATTCCAGAACTTGCTTTAGTCTTTTTAGGCGTGACACAGCATACTGCGTTAGCTTGAGTATTGTCTGCACAGCAGTTTGCGTCCCTAACCTGTATATCGGCTTCTTGGAAAGTTGGATTTGCTCTTGACATGCAGGCACCAGTCATCTCTTGGAGGAGACAACCCGTAGGGCAACAATTGCAGCCGTAGAGGTGATCCTCAAGAGACAGAGAATGACAATCACCAATCTCAAAGACGTGGATGTCAAATTGCTGCAAGAATCAAACACGGACTCTGCATTGTTTGAGCAAAAGCTGGCAGGTACCCACTCCTCACTTCTCCTCTTGCTGACAGTATCTTCTGACTTGTCAAGGCAGACCATCGGGTCCTTTCAGGCCGATGGCATAGGTCTTCTTCAAGCCATGCGTACAAAGTTGTCATGCAGTCAGCAGCGTAAACGCTTATACGTGTATCATTTTGTGCTTATACCGCCTTGTAGCCAATACTGTCATGGGTTGCTGGTGCAGACTTTGATGGTGTGGCCGCCTTGTCGTTTCTTCAATCAAACTTGGGGCAGCAGTTGCAACAGCAGCAGAGTGCAGCTTCAAGGGAGAAGGACTTGCAGCTGTGTCTTAACCAGATGGTGCCTTACATACTATCGGAATGTCATGGCCAAAGCAGGAAATTTTGGGACACCTCTGGTGAGGTGGAAACAAGCAATGCCAGCAAAGTGCAGTGTTGTGATGTTGCTGTCAACCTTGCCACATCAAATTTGCTCAGCTGTGTTGGGAACTGTGTGCTTTGCAGGATCTGGTCTGCGTGGAGCTGAGATGCGCATTGATTGCACAATATCTGATGGTCCTTGCTGCCCAGCTCATGTAGTCACTTATGCAGAGGCCAAGGTCACATTGATGTCAAATTCTGACCTGAAGCTGTTGGCCAGCTCTGGGTGAGCCTCATGTCTTAGGTTTCTCTGTGGCCCAACAGTGACATTGTGCTGTTCAGCCACTGCCAGTCATCATTGTCAAAATTCGCTTGTGGGCATTCAGCATTTTGGACGGCTGCATGCTGAGTGAGTCATGCATCATATGCTGACTGCAGCAAAGAGTGGAGCAGCTTAGCAGTGAGCAGGACACACGTGAGACGTGGACAGTGGCAGTGATTAGTAAGGAACATGTCCAGTTTTGGTATCTGAAGAAAAGCCAACATGCTTGCAAATGCACTCCTCTTCACCTTTTTTCATTGAGCATGACATCGCCAGGATTTCAGATGTGGCACAGATGGCTGACACCAGCTTCACAGGTAATACATCTTGTGTGTGCCCTTTCTGCTAGTGATATGGTACAGAGACGTTTGCATGTTGATCCTGCTATGGGCTGTGAGGACCTTACCTCTCAACGTGTTGCTTGCGTGCTCGTCTCTGATTCTGCCCTGTCTGCAGGCATTGGGGTACTTGCCCCCAAAACTGCCATCACCTATCAGTTTTGCCAGCGAGCAGAGATTGACTGTGACTGCAGGAGTGCTTGGAAATTCATCCAAGCATGACTCAGGTAGCATGCTACATGGTAGAGTCATGGTGTTTAGTGGACAGCTGTCAGATAACAGTCCAGCCATTGCAAAGATTCCAGCTGGGGCTGCTCTGTTGCAGCAGGAGGTAGGTGTGCTTCATGTTTTATGTGGTCGCTGACTGGCTCAGCTGTTGTTGCATCTTGTTGCAGATGCAGAAAGTGCAAATTGGGGGTGCAGGTTCAAAATCTCCATCAGATCAGCAACTGGCCTGAGCTGAAAGGTTCTGTGGTGACTTTGAGAGGGATCGGCCACACTGCCTTTGGCTCCAGTTGTGTGTTGATACTGCAGCCTGTGGGTCATTTGATACCTTTTGACATTAAGCATGTTGATTTGTTGGAACTTATCAAGCAGTTTGCACAGATAGTCAAGCACTTGAATATGCGTGGTTATGTGCATGGTGACCTGTCTTACTACAACCTCCTACAGCATCATGCTTCAGAAGGTCCAGACAGAGAGGATCAACATGTGCATGCACTGCTGGTGGACATGCAGACTCTCATGTCTTTGCAACAGGTATCTTGCTTCTTGTTGCAAGTGCAAACTTTTGACGTCTTGTCTTTCGTTTTCCTACGCATCATGGCAATGCTGTTGCGCAGGCTACTCAGAGCGGGTGCAAAACAGGCACACCTTTGTTCATGGGCTTAAATGTGCTCCGTCAAAACGGCCATGCTGTCAGCACTGAGTTGGAGACACTAATGTATGTGTTGATATTCACAATGTCTGGGGGCAGTTTGCCTTGGCGTCACTTGCCGGTTGATGACCATAACCATACTTCAGTCAAGTACGGTGTTATGGCATCTCCTTACGAGTTCTCCCATAGAGTCTTACCTTACATTCCCAAAGAGTGCTGGGGTATGCTAAACCGTTTGCGCAAGCTGTTTTTCCGCTCCTGACTACAATACACAAGTCACTTGCACAGATTTTATTGCCGAACTTCATCTGTGATCAAACGGCTGTCAGCTTGACCAATTTCCAGACTGAATGTTTGATGATGTTCTATGTGTCCGTGCAAATTGCCTCCCCTGGTATCATGCTAAAACCCCCTGGTTGAGCTTATCCAAGCAAGCCTTTGATGACCTCTGATGCAATGCATTTAGTTTGCATTTTACTGCGATGACTACAAAACCTGGATACTACACTCAAAGTTTGCAGCTGCTTTGTTTTGCCACAAATCTTGTGCCTGTAAGAATATCGCTTCCTACCTTTTCTCTACATGGCACAGCATGGGCTTGGCTTTCACCTTGCTTCCGTTGTGACGGCAGTACTGACTTCAGCAATACCAAAGTGCTGTGACAGCTTTCTACGACAGTGAAGCCGCATAACGTTGATTACATAGACTGTCTGCCTTGTGTGAGACGGAGCTTGCGCCAGAATTACTATTTGCAATGTATTATTGCAGAACAAACTTGCATCAGAGAGTGGGAAAGACTTGCACCTTTGGCCCCAACCTGTGTTACCCTTACCGAAGGCCTGTTAGGGGAGAAAGCAATAGTTCATTGCCTATAAAACAGACTGAGACAACATTTCCTGCTGTAAGTTGATGTTAAGGTTCTTGGGCATAGCTGCCCAGCAAGTCTAGGTTGCTGCACTGCATATGCCACACCTGTGGCTCCTCAAAAAGGTACAGTCATTCTAAGCCGATACAGCGAATCAAATATAAGCCAAGAACCCTGACATCACTGTGGTATATACCAGCGTGAGCTGAAGCGTCAAGGGCAGCTTGCAGCAGACGCCTATTGGAAGAAGCGCACGTCACCAGGACCCAGCTTGAAGAACATCTTTCTGGGCTCATCCAGGGGTGCAGTCCCGCTGCTGGCCCCCTCTGATGCAGACCAAGAAGCTCTGCGCTTGGTGACCAGGACCTTCAAAGTTGATAAAGGAACTATGGTACATTGCCTCAACAGCAAAGCAGTAAGTATGAGGAGCCATGTATCCAATCACACAGCGACTGCACAGAGACTGGACAGACAAGTTTGACAGAGCCCCAGTGACGATGCCGCGTTACCATCACATCAAACCACAGAACAGACAAGCTATCACACCCTGTCTGCTCGTTGGCAGTGTCTACACTGAGCTGATCTCTGGCATGTGAGAGCAAGCTGGCATAGACTGTAACCTGCATTTCCACCATATGCAAGGAAAGACATGGCTGTTGCATCATGGACCAGATAGAATGAGAGATTTTGGACAAGCGTTGTCTAGAAGCCCACAAGATGACCATGCAGTGGTGCAAGCAGGTAAGAGGCTTCATTCACCTGTCCAGCCACATCTTGAGAAGCTCCTGACTCCAGTCCTTTCACTTCTATTTCAGCCTGAACATTCACATGCTCAGTCAATGTGCACAACTCATGACATTGGAAAGTAGAATGGTTGTTGATGTGCCCATGCAATGGCTGTACTGCAGCAAGGTGCAGAGGCACTGAGACCGAGCATTGAAGCCAGGAGGTGGAATGTCAGACACAATCACCAATGTGGCCAGCAAGCAAAACATGCAGAGGCTGTGATTGGCTTGACAGGACTCAGATAGATATATCACAACACTCAAGGGTGAGGCAAAGGTGGTTCCCGGAGTTGGCTAAAACTTTTGAGAGTGAAGCGAGTACTCAGACCATGAGTGTACTGTGACACATACATGTCTATGTGTTATAAAGTATGTGGCACAAAAGGTGCCTTCGGGCAGCTACAAACAAGTGGCTGTCCACCTGAGCAGCATGGCGAAGCCATTTAATCCAGTGGGCATCATCTTCAATATCTTCATGAGCAATCATGACACATGCATATTGGCCCTGCATAAGGCAGCACAATGACCCTCAGCCCCCAGTCAGCAAAATGACCCCTGGCGGAAGATCTCAGCTTGGTATGCAACAAAACTTGCTATGTTAACACGCGTACCGGTGCAGGGTTGAACATGGTATGACTAAATCACAGAGCATGTCAGCATTAGCAGAGAATACTCTTGTGCAAAGTAAGAGGGGCGTCCCTGGGCAAGGGACGGAAGGGGAGGGGGTGAGGTGTTGCATGCATGCACGGGGTCATCTCAGCCGTGCTCTGTACAAGCACAACAGAATGCATACAGCATAATTGGCTTCAGAACTTGCAAACGTGAGGAGTGTACTAACTGCACACTTTACATGCAATGAATGTGCGGTCTCAGAGACCGACCTTGGTGACGCATGCGAGGGCCTGGCAGTAATGTAGAAAGCCCTGCCATTCTTGTGGAGTGCTGGCTAGACCATGCAATGCCTGCTCAGACAAACGCCAAACTGCTCAGACAAGATGCACACTGGCATGTCTTGACACATGAGCAGCAATACATGCAATGCGAGCCTATGCAGGCATGACAGAAACACTCAAGTCAGCAAACTATGCAGCAACAAAGTGTGCATCAGGGGCAGCCCTTACTGTTAGCGAGTCTGCAAAAACGCAGATGCCCTTTGTTTCAACTGCATTGGTCTCTTGACAAAGCTGTGTCAGCTGTTATATGACTGAATTCAAGACTCCTGCAACTCAAGCACTGGAATGAGGCTACACAAGCAAGTATGAGGTGATTTTGCATTACCTTCTGCAGAAAGAGAGGCTGCGACGTCAACAAGCGACACCTGCTTTGTAGAAGTGCAGCTTGCAAGGTTCACTCCCTGCATAGCCGGGGCATACTAGGCATTCATGGAAATGCTGGACAACACACTGATTTCTGATTCTCACCAGCTTCCTGAGGGCCTGCTGATAGTGCGAGCGGGAGTCTTGAGCCAGAAGCAGAACACCCTGCAACTTGTTCTTGTCTTGAGCTAACAGTATGAATGTGGTCAGGTTTGAATTGAGGCCTTACTTTCAGATCAGCAGACACGGCAAGCTGCAGCAGGTACGGGATCAGGAACGCGGCACTCAAGTCTAGCTTGTCTCGAATAAGAGCTACACCATGTACATCCTTAATGTCCAGCAGACGAAGCTCCATGCGCTCGCGCCTTGCCGCGTTTCGGCCTGCTCACAATCAAACCGCAGAGTCCGACAGTAAGAAGAAGAACAAGAGCAAGAACCGAACCAGAACAAATTTCCGAATTTGGGATCAGGTTACGGTCGTACCTACGGTCGTCTAGACCGTAAGTTTACGGTCGCCAGACCATTCGAGACACCCCCCGGGCCGGGACTTTACAAGCTTCGGCCAGCCAACAAGGCTGATCACTTGTGCCAACCATGGCAATAATGTCATATATTCATGAAGTTCAGATTGTGTATGACATAGTTCAAAACCCCCAGGTGGTCCTGCTGAGCGCATGGTGTCAGTGCAAGGTGCGAACAGGTCTGCATGCTGCTGCCTCAAAGGAGCCAGGGCAGCACACTCAAAAACCATACGCTTTTCGCAGGGCCATGCATCGGCAGTTGCCGCAAGGCATTAGTAAGCGATAGAGGGTAAGCGTTACAAATGTTTTGGCGCGAGCTCAGGTTTAGTTTAAACGCTGCAAGGCTGGTCAAACCAACTGATATATCTGCAGATCGGAAAGACTGACCCTTGAAACAATCTCAACCGTGCAAGTTACACCTTTGCCTGCCTGCGGTATGTCTGCGTCTCGGCCTGCTGTGCATCCAGCCTCACGGTTCAGCATGTTCCAACGGCCCCAACGTCAGCATGACCGTTCACACTGGAAGGTATCCTCTGGAAAATGTTGTGTTGTGCCCTGCAGCAGTTCAATTGGTCAGGGTAATCACGCACAGGAAGGTGTCAGGGTAAGCAAGGGTAGACCAGGCTAGTTCAGCTGACTATACCGTTCTGCAGGCAAATCTGAGTGGCGTCAGCGTTGCAGCCAGCACTACGATGATCCACTAGTACAGTGTGCCTGACGACAAGTTGGCCGTTGCTGGTCCAACCTTGCATGCGGTGCAACGGCTACCTGGTGTGGATGACAGACAGCCCCTGTCCAGGTGCTTATTTTTGCCTTTATGTTATTCTCGACCTTTGCAGTTAACCTGATGGCGGTTTGATGTGTGTCGCTGTGCAGGAAGCGGAATCGAAGCAGCTCGAGTCATCTCCTGCCCCGACACTAAGACGTCCAGCCTGCAGCAGTTGAGGATCTACCTGCTGCTGTTCCTCCACCCTCAAAGTTGACACCTGAACCTCCATTGACGCAGACCAAACCACACCAATGACATGACATCAGTCCTGCAGCCTTACACCCTACCCACCACTGCCCAAATCTCAGGCCGATTTTCCCTTCAAACTGTGTAGTACACAATGCCCACTTTTGGCTCTGACTAGGCCATACCTGATAAGCTAGATGATGGTATGGTCAAGTGACCTCAGCCCTTAGGTCTGTCACCCAACTTGGGTGAACCAAGCGCCCAACATATTCATGCCTTGTTTGCTTGTGTATGCTCTTGCTGATACAGCTTCCATGCCTACCTGGGCTCTGACAGCGGCACACCTGATAAGCTAGATGATGGTGTGCTCGTATGACTTCAGCCCGTTAGTCTGTCATCCCAACGCCCACCATGTTACTATGTACAATGTATGCTGCTGTTGTTCGGTGTACCTCAGCAAGTGCCTGTTGTTGATGGCTGGATGTTGAGGGCTGTGTTGTTGCGGCACCTGAGAGACCGTGTGTCTGGTCATTCAGTTTGTCATTTTGTCTATCTCTAGGGTGCATGTATCCTAAGTTGTTGTGTGCAACCTCCGGATCCGCCCACCAGTCAGGGGTCGACTGAGTCATGCTTGATAAGCTATATGACGGCATGACTGAACGGCTTCAGCCCCATGGCCTGTCACCCCTACGCACAACACCCGACAGCTGTTGGCGCTTCAGATGGGCTGGTAGCTTTACTCAGCCTGTGCAGATTGAATGGGTCAGGCATGCAGGCTTGGTCAATAATGGCTTTCTGACTTGGCGTTTACTTGTCAGTTATTGAACTCCAGCCAGGCTGTCAGCTTTGCATCCATGAGGTGTACACATCAGCCATCATGTCAGGGCCTCATATAATCATCACTTTGACAGGAAATGTAGGTGACGTGTGGTTTTGCTTGCTGCTGTTTCCTCTGTGGGATGTGTTGCTGCAGAGTGCTTGGGACAAGGAAGACTGCTGGTCCATGATGTATATTTGTGGCTTGCGTAGCCAGGAATATCAACTTTGAGGTACCATTTGTATGAAAGCTTAGCAAACCTGGTACAGCACATCAATAGGTGGCTCTATGACTCAAGTTTTTGCTGCCTGCAGACAGGCTGAGCATAGGCTTCAACCAGTTGCAGCAGCACAGGGCATTTTGGCTCCAGCATGATACACATGCTTCACATCAGGTCAGTATAAGATTGTCGTGTACATTACTGCATTGTAAATCTGTATGCAGTACAGTTGTTTGGTTGCTGCATGTAAAATCTGTTGACAAAAACAGGCTTCACACGTTGTGCAGAGGACATGGGCATGAGGTCTGGCACTTGTCATGCACGGAGGCATCACTAAAGAAGGGTGTCAATGGAGCGTGATTGCCTTGATTATCAGTCACCACTGCACAGCAACATCTGAAACTTTTGAGCATGTGCAGTACCATGCAGATTATGAGTCGGAAACTGTAAATGCTTGGAGCAGCAGCAACTAGATGTAGCTCGCAACAAGCTCTGCTATGTAAACAGTCAGGCTGGCTGGAGTGGCCAGGTTCTCGACCCGACAGATACACAATTCAATCGTTGAGATGCGTTGCTGCAAGCCTGTATCAGCTTTGATCATAAACTTAGCGCAAACCGGGTCACGCGGGCGTTTACGATCATAAACCAAATGCGCCTTGCATACAACACACAGGGTCCCAACCTTGCATGAAGCCTGATCGTAGATCGACCCAACGCGGAAGAGGGGCAAACAAGGAGGTCAAGAGAAAACGAGAGAGACATCCTGCTGAACAGCAGCTGTACAGTCACATACGGGTTCGCAGCTTGCTGGAGCATATAGCACTGACTTGTCACATGTTGTACATATCACAGCTGCTCTGTAGGCTCAAAGCTACCATAGGCAGCACTTGCTTGACCTACTAAAACAAGCAATAGATGAACAAGACCGCAATAGAGCTGCGGTCGCAGCTGTTGTCATGTTGGCAGCACAGGTCAGCCTATCAAAGCATGCACTTGCCTTGCTGTGCGCTTCCCACAACACATACCAGTACCTTACTGCAGGACCCAAGCTATGTTCCAGGCCCTGATATGGTGCGAGAAGCCAAAACAAGTCAGTACTTTCCTGATGTGGCAGCAGCTGCACTTGAGGTATTGCGCAATCAAGTCTCCACTGAGGAACTCAAACGCTACATGCGCAAACTGCATGACCACCAAAGCAACCCGGAACAGGCAGATCTTGTTACCTTTGAGCTGGTGTACTTACTGGCGGAGCGGGTATGTTGTCTTTCTCATGTTTCCATCAACAGCAGTGTAGGCAAAGCAATGTTCACAAACTCACGACTCCTGAGCATGCTTTCCCTCCATTCTCCATGCATAGCTATCTAGCAGACACTGGAAGAGCCAGACGATAGGCGCCGCCAAGGCACCACAGTCACACTTGACTTGAGCAGTCAAGCAATGCAGGCGAGCTACCAAGAAGCATATGATGTACTGGACAGCAGCTATGAGAAGAGCACACAGCATTTCCAGAGGGCAGCTGTATGTGGTTTCCTGCGCCATGCCCAAGTCTCTGAGGTTCATCCTACTTCTTGCTGGCTTGCACAGCTGTATGTAGTGCCACAGTACCATGGAACTATATCTCACACTGGTGCACATGCACCAAGGTACAGAAACTTTGCTAGATGTATCAGTTGCAGCAAATGGCAAAGTTCAGCAGGACCATCCTATCTCTTGCATGCAGCCAAACTCCCAAGGAGGAAACTCAAGTCCTGTCACCTGCCATTATGCACTGTGAATGTGTGAGACCGCTCATACTTCAGGCATACAGTCCCAGCTGACCACAGAAGCAGATGATCTGACACATTGCCCTGACACATCTCAAGCTTGTCTGCACTCTACTGTGCAGTGCAGTGCCGTGCTGTGCAGCGCTGTGCTGTGCTGTGCTGTGCTGTGATGTGATGTGCTGTGCTGTGCTGCCATGCTGTGCTTTGCCGTGCTGTGCTGTGCTGTGTTTTGCTGTGCTGTGCTGCTGTGCTGTGCTATGCCGTGCTGTGCTGTCCTTAGTTGTGCTGTGTTATGCTGTGCTGTGCTGCACTGCTCTACAGCGTGCTCCTTTCCTGCCTGCTCAAGTCAATTTCTGTGCCCTGTTAACATGGGCTAAGTTGTATCTTGTCAGGGGGCCGCACCTGTAAGGCAGAATCACCATTGTGGCACATCGCAGATTCTAGAGAAGACAGCCAAGCAGCATAGTTCCAGTCATCCAGGGCAAAACAATGGGCCTAGAAGCAACATGTTCCAGCATGAGGAGCAGGTCTGGAGCAAGGGCGGTCAGCAACTGCAGGAGTTCTGGCATGGAGCCGAAGCACACCTGAAGGCAAGTAAGTGCAATCCAAACTGAAGTTGAATTTCTGTATCTCCTGCGCTAAATTCCACTGCATCACATCAGCATTACAACCACACGACATACAATTTTATCGTGTCACCTTTCCTTCACGCTTATTCTGTTGTGTGGTCAAACTTCAGCAAAAGCTGCCTTGAGCAAATGTTTGCTCGTGGCAGCATACAGAGCAGTGTCACTGCACAAAGGGAATCCTGCACTGCAGAGCTACTACCTGATTGTGCAGATCGCCCTCAAAAAAGATTGGCAGACACATTGGCTGCCCCGTGCAGATGTGTGCACAGCACCGTGTAGTGCACAGTCTCTATCTGACATGATTAAAGAAGCCACGATAGCATACAGAGCACTCAAACCAGAAATTCTCTTCACAGAAGGTGAGAGTCAAATCAGCAACTGTCTGCGTGATACAGGAAGCTCTGCGCCTGCAGCCAGAGGCAGTCGCGGAGGGCTGTCTTCTGGCACAGCTGTACATGATGGCAGGGCTGCCAGAAGATGCCCTGGATACTGCCAGGGCCTTGCGGTTGAATGCCCCAGCAGATGCAGACTCCCACGCCCTGTTCATCCTCATGAAGGAAGCCGAAGGGCCATCAGCAGAGAGTGGGCCTGAGCTAGCGCAAGCTTATGTGGACATGCTGCGATGTGACCCTGCTTCCCAGTATGCAGTGCTAGGTATGGGCCTTCCCTTACCTAGCCCTTTGTTGAAGCCAGACATATTGCAGTCATGCAGTATCTTGTTGCACGGCAGACATGTTCAGGGAACAAAGTAAGAAATTGACTGATGTTTATCCTCAGAACGCCAGGGGACGCCAGGGGAAGCTTGGAGGTCACTGCATGGTAGCCAGTGTTCATTCAATGGTCAAGCCTTTTACTTGATAGATAGCGTGTGAATCACACAGAAGCATTGTGTCCCGGTGAGCAGGCAGCCGCCTTATGGCATACCCCTTCCTGACATGCTCACCAACGAGGAATGTGCTTTTGAATAGTCAAATCAGCAGACCGTTACATAAATTTCCCTCAAAGTACAGTGCTGTAAGGCTATCTAACTAAGATCCTGCCACACCAGCCAGTACAGCTATGCTTGGCAATCATGTTCAGCTCGATATTGCAATATAGACCTGGAAGTTTTAGGGTTGGGGGCCCGATGGTGTGGAGCCCTACTTACGTAACCTTCAGCAGTATTTGGCAACTCATAGCCATACTTGGGCACCTCAATATTGCAGGTCACACTGTTTGTTTGCTTGTAAGCCTGCACAGGCCAAGCTGTGCAAGTTTGCAGCTGAACTTGGGAACTTGACACATTTGAGTGTTGCAGCTCATACTTGGTGCTTGAAGTGTTGTTCAGGCTATACCTATTTCTCCATATCAAATTTCTTCAGCTATACCTGTTTCTCCACTTGGAAACATATATCTATACTTGGCACCTGAGTGTTGCATCTGCACTTGGATCTACCTTGACAAACTACTTGCATACTTGGTCAGCTGTCATGAAACAATATTGCAACTCACCATCGGTGTCGCAGGGCTGCTTATACACACACACATATGTGTATATGTATGTGTGCATACATACACACATATCCACATATATATGTATGTATGTATTTGGGCATCTACAGCTGAGTATATGTGTGTGTGTGTGTGTGTGTGTGTGTGTGTGTGTGTGTGTGTGTGTGTGTGTGTGTGTGTGTGTGTGTGTGTGTGTGTGTGTGTGTGTGTGTGTGTGTGTGTGTGTGTGTATATATATATATATATGTGTGTGTGTGTGTATGTATTTGGGCATCTACAGCTGCATCAGTCCTCCAGCTCACACTCATGTGTGCAGGCTTGTTGGGGCTACATGCTCAGCTGCCTGTCAGTCCAGCAGTTTTACTGGACGCTGCAGCGCTGCATCTGGATGTGGCAGATGAGCACAGCCCTTCTGCCATGCAGGCCTGGGCAACCCTAGCAGACACCCTCAGCAGTGCCGCCAAGCTCCTGTGCAACCTTCAGGTTAGCTCCTGTGTAATTGTCAGGTTAGCTCTGTGTAACCTGCAGGTGGGCTCTGTGTGCCTTGCGCTTGGCATTACGACTTTGCCGTAGACTATGCATGCAAATAGCACTGCTATTGCCATTGCTGATCAACAGGTGACAGCGCTGGACAGATGTGTGACAAGGGCTTGTGTATGCTCGACATGTCTCTGTACAGGTGTCAAATGGCTGCAGCAATGGCTAGGATGCTTTGCTGCAGTGCATCGACAACTTCCTACAGTGACATCGACAACTTCCTACAGTGAAATCGACAGGAACAGCACATGACTCAGGCATCAGCAGTTGTGCTGCATGCCAGCTGTTCTGTCTTTGTTGAGAGGGGGTTGCAGGGGTTGGGGAGGGGGAGAGGGCGTCAATTTCATGGGTGCTTCTACCTGTCTCTGCAGTGTCAGCTCATCAATGGCACTGCTGTTATGCTGTCTCCGTTCAAGCCAAGGACCACACCCTGGGTTCACTGTTGTTCCGGGCGGGGGGAGGGGGGCTTTTGGGGGGGGGGGAGGGTTCCACTGGCAGATGTGCAAATGGACGTACCCTGGAGAGAGCAGGTACATCAGGGCAAAGATGTAGATACTGAAAATATATCTCAGCTTTGATTTGCCCATTTATGTGTTTCTTGCAGACACAGAAGGCTTCAGCTCAAAGTATGGCAGGAGAGGACAATCAGGCTGCTGTTCCTGCATGCACCCCTCAACAACAATGGGGTGCACCTCTTGGTGAACAACATGGAACTGCTCACAACGGGCAGCATATCGAAGATGTTCCAAGCAGTGATGCACATGCCAGTGGACAAACCCCTGAGACTGGTGGGCAGGCAGAAAGGCAACCTCCTGGTACCGAAGGGCAGGCTGAAAGGGAACCTCCTGGTACTGAAGGCCAGGCCGAAAGGCAACCTCCTGGTACTGAAGGCCAGGCCGAAAGGCAACCTCCTGGTACCCAACCTCAGGGTGCATTGAGGGATCAGCAAGGCAGTGGGAGTGAAGGCTCGGAGCTGGAAGCTGCGTGGGCTGTTTGGCAAGCCTTTCGGGACCTGTTGCGGGTGCAACGCTATTGGTGGGTGAAGCTGCATTTCAGGTGATAACAACCATGATGGCTAGATTACCTCAAGTAGCACCACTCTGTTGTTGCTGCCAGCTGTGTACATGCGCTGTGATTGGCTTTTCCAATAACCATGGCAAGGCTTGCAACCAGAGTCATGACCTTGCTGTGTCACGCTGAGTGACATGTGACGACGCTATGCGAGGGTCTGTTGCTTTCTTGGACTTCTGCTGTCTAGAACTTCTCCTGCCTTCATGTTCTGCCTGCTTGGCTTGTGACATGGTAGGCTCGTATATCTGTGGGTCAAGACACCAATCATGCATTATTTACATTTGTCTACTAATTCTGCAAAGTTGGTGCAAAATTAAGAACACTTGGAAAACCCTTATCTCGAAATCAAAAATTGCTGGGTGCCATGGCTGAGTCTGCCTTGGTGTGTAGATGGCGCGAGTCCTCTGCAACACCTGATCCTTGTGATTTGCCGGATGATCCTGATCGCATCACCGTGCTCAGAGACAAAGCAATCACAGCAGCCTTGATGTATGGTGATGACTCCGATGTTGGCAGTGAGGACATAGGAACTGCTTTTGTGCCTAAAGTGCAAGACCACGTCGAGGCTGCGGGAGAGTTTGGCATTGCTCAGGACATTGATGACGCTGTTGAGCTTGGTCAGAGCGTCAGAAAGGTATTACTTCTTGCAGGCATTTCGACACTTCAGTTATGTCATCGACTTGAGTTGAACCACGCAAACCTGCAGGTGCAATCCCGTCTTGGGATTTGCACATGTTGACCAACTCAATGCAGCACCTCTGGAGATGCACCTGACACACCTTCTGCTTCCTTTGCAATGGACTGCAACAATAACAACAATTTTGGAACTGCAACAACATGCAATATCAACATCAACTGCAACCTGTATTCGGCCTGTCTTTGAACACCAGGTGTGAGGCCATGCAGCTCTGCATCTTGCACTGTTGTGTGCAGGCGTTTCTGAAGCAAGCAGAAGGGGTACAGGGCACGCCATCTGGCACACCCTTGGCTGAGTTTGGACCTGTGTCAACCTTGCCTCAAGTGTGGTGGTCTGTGTTTCCCTTCAAAAGGCGTCAGCACTAACAACAGCTTCAGTAGCAGGGATTTTGTGTACAGTTTGAAGATCTACAGTCTGTCACGATGTCTTGAGGACCACCCAGTGTCTCTGCTAGCTTTATGCTGCACTGTACAAGCATATGTCAAGTGCCAGTGATGGCAAATAATCAGCTATACATTCTGCTGCATCTCTCAGGCACAAGCCCCGTACATGCTGTTAGCGTGGTGATTGCAGGGTAGACCCCACGTCATGTGTGCCATGCCTCTTCATAGCCCAACAGATCGTTGCAACAAGATATGCATGTTGGGATATGCCAGACCTGGTCCATCTGGTACAAAATCAAGTCAAAAGTTAGCCGTAATGATCGCACTGAACTGGTTAGGCAATTCATTGCAGCTGAGCGTTCAGGAAGAACAATGTATCAGAGGCCAAGACCAATGTGCATTACCGTTGAATCTGTGTCAAAGAAGCACATCTTAGGGAAGTTTGGGGAGCTTAGCGCAGATCTGGATTGATGACAATTGTCCAGAAAGCAACGACAAGAGCAGGAAGACTTGTTCAGAAACCTTGTTTGCTTGCATGTAAAAAATGACAATCTCGTTTGAAGGGCTCACAACTGAAT
>JAYKYS010000258.1:0-50511 GCA_036924285.1 Asterella californica | reverse complement strand
CCACAATAACGTGTACAGCCGGGTCAGCTACAGCTGGCACAAACTGCACACTTGCATCTAATGTGCTTGCATCGACTGCCTAACTGTGTATTGTGTGGTCAGCCGTGGAGTCAGATGTAACAATGCCATGTCACAGCAGTTGCAAGCATGAACGTCTCCACCAGCCTGTCCTGATCAGGTTCATATGGCACACCTTGCGGTTGTACAATAACATGCACACAAGCTGCGAATGGCCGCACAATCACAGAACATGTCACAGTAAGGTCTGCCAAACAAAGATGAAGAGACTCCTGCACACCTAAAAAAAAACCCTCTATACAGCTAGCACCATGGACCTGGTAGGAGGTAGCAGCAGCTCATGCATGAGCATATGCCCCAGAAAAGCACTTGAACATCCCTGATCAGCTGTATTCATCACTGTCTACAAACACAAATTACATTCGACATTGCATACCTAAAAGAGCACCAATGAGGGAGGATTTGCCAGACCCCACTCGGCCCACCACACATGCAAGTTCACCAGGGCCCACGTTGATGTTGACGTCTCGCAACCACCAGGTGGCATCAGGAGCCCCCTCAGGGTTGGTGTTGCTGCCCTTCTTCACCTGCCCAGATGATGCATCATTGGCTGTGGACACCACTCCCTGCTTGCTGTCAGGGCCAGCTGTGATGGCCTTGCCTGCAGGAACATGCACACTCCTTCAGCATGGTGGCATATTGTTCAAAATGTCAGCACTGGCTGCAGAATCTGCAGACAACCTAGCTTCTATCTCACCAGTTATGTATGTACAGGCAATGGATACGTGATTATGGTGAGATTGCAAGTCTGGCTACGGTGTAGACAAAATCACAAGCTAAACCTCATAAGCGACAGGGAGGTGTGCACAGCTGCTGCTACTCGAAGCAGACAAAGCAGCCCAACTGTGCATGCTGGCAGCACTCATTGCTCTTGCTGACAGTGTGGCTGTAATGTGACGCCACAGGTGTAGGCTGCAGTGTGGGCAACATGAAAAGGCAGGTGAGCGCTTACCAGAGTACACATGCTCAGCCTGCCCATCGGATGAGGAGCTGGAGGAGGAACTGGAGCTCTCTCCTGGAGCTACCTGACGGCCCAGCTTGCTGGCGTCATGTGTCTGGTCCATGGAAATGGCCACATCATCAGCTTCAACCTTGTCATCACTCTTTGCTTTGTCTACAAGTAAATCCAGACGGCATTAGGACCAGTGAATAGCATCAGGACGTGCAATTGCAGGTGGACAGCCTATGCATATCTTGCTCTGTACCCAGCCACCTGTCCTATAGCTATCTGTGCAGCAAAACGCAACAGCAGCTACATATCAAAAGCAGCCAGCACCTAAACGGCTACATACCTGACAGATTCAAAATGATTCTGTGTGCAGCCACTATCCAATCAGTTGTCTCAAGGCCATGCATATTTGACAGCAATGTTGTGCACAAATGACCCCAGCCCAACATTTTGTGTAGCTTCAGAATTGGTGTAAGTCAGCTCCAAGAGCACAGCTGTTTAAATGCAGTACCTGAGCCCTTCGCAGGCCCAGTGCCTATAGCTGGGCCCTTCCTGAGCCTGAGGCCTCCAAAAACGCTGAGCAGGCTGCGCTTTTTGCCCTGCCCTGGAGCCCCCTTCACACCCTCCAGCTTCTTGGTGGCAGGCGGCTCGGACCAGTAGAATTGGCCACCCTGCACATCTAGCCCAACCATGTCCATGTGCTCCACAGTGTCATTACGCTCCTCCATGACCAAGTATTGAGACAGACGGCGCAGTGACACCATGGCGTTACCCATCTGCAATCACATCAGAACAGTCAGGAGCATCTTTGCAGCCCTACTATGAGGACGGACCCTTCAAACCAAAGCAGTGTCACCACCATGCCTACATGGCCATTGTGCATTTGCTTTGAGAGAAGCTCGCTGTGCAGAACATGAATCAGCTCACTGCAGTCATCGAGCTATGAGGGCAGTGACTACAGGAAAATGCTACATGTCCTGCAAGGCAAGCTTCTCTCAAGAACAGTGCACAGCGCCCGTATTGTACGGAGATGCATGAGGTGAAGCTTTGCATTGTTTGTACTCAGCATACTGTGACCCATGCATTTATTGAAGAAACCGTTGTGAGCTGCATACAACGCTGCATACAACGCTGCATGCAATGCACTCATGCAGCAGGGCACATAAACAGCAAAGGCAACGTAGAGAACTTGACATGCATGTGCCGCAAAGCATTATATAGGCAAAGACAACATTGAAGATTGACGAACACACGCAGCAAAGAGACGAACATAGAACGCGGACTGTTAGAAGTTACCTCCACCAGCGCAAACGGGAGGAAAATGAGTGGAAATCTCATGATGGCAAACAGGGCAATGGAAGCAAAGATGCGAGGCGCGGTGAAGCCTGCAGGGTCCACTGAGCCATAGACTGCAAAGGACGCCACAGCAGCCAGAACTGGGGCAGCAAACAGCAGGGTCTGCATGCCCACTCTGCACGGGATGGCTTGTCTCAAGCGCCTCAGCTCACGGTCACGGGCTTCTTGAATCTGAGCTTCTTGTGCTGCCTCCCAGGCATAGATCTTGAGCACACGGATGCCTGACAGCAGCTGGTTAGTCAGCTTCACGCGAGAATCTGTCTCCTTAAGCATTTTGCGACGGTACATGATGATCTTTTTGACAAAGATGGCAGAGGCTGGCGTGCTAGCCATGAGGATAGCCATGCCGATGAAGGTTGCCCACCTGCAGCAGAGTTAAATGTTTACTTCTGCACTGCACCAACGCACCTGTTCGGGTTTACCAGCGCATGGCAATCACCTATCAAACATTGTGATGTAGATCAAGTGACGCACTGACACTACGCAAGGTAGCCAGCAGTGTCTTGTGCGTTGACTGAACTACTGTTCATCAATACCTTGGCGGGTGAGTAGATAACCTTATTGAAGTGCAAATGCTGGATGTACAGAGAATATATAACAACAGAGGCATACCTGATCTGGAAATAAAGCAGAATCAGGGATGCAATCAGCAATGCTGGAGCTGAGAAGAGCTGATTGAAGAAGGGGTAGAAGAACTGCATGACGTGATTGACATCTGCAGACATTAGGTTGACAATCTTGCCCAGCTCTGTCTGCTGCCGTGACCTGCATTACAGAAGCAGACATCCTGACTGCAGCATGCAGACAATACCACCACATATGCTTGGGGTCTTACAACACCACCGTCATGCATGCACCATGCATGCACCAGGCAGAGCACTTGGATTGCTGAGATGATGCTCCTGACGGCCAAGTGTTCATGATGACGAATAGCCACAGCCACATGCTTCACAGGCACAGTCCCTACCTGGAACTGAGGGCCAATGCCTTCCTGTAAACAGCTGCAGTCAGCTCAGCACGCATCTTGATCTGAACAATGATGGACAGGCGTGAGCTATGCACATACAGCACAGCCCCAATCATGGGGCAGACGAACATGAGCGCTGCCCAAAGGTAGTTGATGCTGACATTGAGGTCCTGCAGAAAGCGTAAACAGTGATCAATAAGTGGAAGGTGATCAAAAGGATACCAGGAGGAGGAAGGTTTGACCTCTTGAAAACAGATCTTACCTGCTGCCGCGCGTATCTTGAGGTTGTCAAGAAAGTGGTGATCTTCTTTAATAGCAGGGGGCCGGCAAACTGCTGAGCATTGTACCCCAGCTGCAGCAGCAGAGCCCATGCCAAAGGAATGGCATGCATGCCATACAAGGTCTTGAAAGGGGACCAGCTGTTTGACCATCCTCTGTCTTTTTCAAGACAGCTCTACCCTGCAATTGGAAACACGCATGTTGCCAGGCATAAGCATATACAGGGCAAGCAGGTGTGGTGAAACACCCTCCGTTGTGAGACAAACCAAAAAACTCTGAAAAACAAACGCTTGCTGCACTCAGTGTCTCATACAGCGGCCCAAAAGTCAAGGGAAAAGTGCAGCATCAAACCTTCTCAGTAGTCTTGCTACGTTCTAAAAAGCTATTCCATCGATTTCTAAATTCTGGGTAGTTGTTTTCTGTTTTGACTTGGTCTGGCAGTGTAGGCAAATCTGAGTGCTGAATAGGCCTTTTGAAGCCCTGTGAGAAACAAACAGGCCTCAGCAATTGTCACACAGCAACTACTGTGTCTGCATGTGCATGTGAGCAACATACCAGGCGTAAAATTGGCCCAAACCAAGTGAAAAAGATGAAGTCAAAAGGACTGCTGGCAAGACGAGGAGACACGATTGGCTTTTTCAACGTGGCTTCACGATTAGCCTTAGCTCTTCTTTCCTTCTTAGAAAGTGAGATATTATCTGCCTCCATGCAGACACTTACACGAAAATGATCAGCGGCTAGTGTCCTGCTGAGAAAATGCGCTGCCAAGCTTATTCACCGCAGCGCTAGATACAACAACGAAGTAACAGCCCACGCGGCGTGCCAATTACTGAAAATTCAAGTCCAACACAAAATAGAGATATATACTTCGCAACGGGGCGAAACGACGCAACTTCAAGAGTGTCGGCTAAGGTAGACCAGAAATACAGTATGACGCTGAGACGTGAAAGACAATAATCACGGAGCCTGCCCTTTACATGCACTCACGCGCACGGTTCGTTTTATCGCAACTCCTGCCACACAATGCAACACGTCATTGATGGCGTTTGAAGCACGTGCCCACGGAGACAGCATAGCCAGGAAGAACATAGCCAAAGAGGAACATTCCACACCTGAATTATTGGATGATCTCATTTGGCGAATCCAGTACTGTACACATTTCTTCGCTGAACATATGTTGCGGCTAGACTGTCTGAAGCCATTTTCAACCATTACAGCTAAAAGATGGCACACAGAATAACTTGCTTTCTATTCTTATGTGACTGCATGCAATGTGAAGACGCATTGCAAACACTCATTTCACCTCAAACATACAGCAGATAGGCATCCAAATTGATCTGCAGATTGCGTGCCAGCTTTTGAGCCAACTCATCCTTTATGTTGCACTGGTACTTGCCATCATCCAGCATATCTCCTGCAGCCTGCAAACAGTCAATGGTGCTGAGGCAGTAGAGTGCAATACAGCATTTGTGTAGTGCTCCAACTGTTGAGTGCAATGCGGGGCTCAAGGCCTTACATGCTTGTGCTGAGTCAACCACCAGTGCCAACGGCAGTGATGCCAACAGATGTGTTCACAACAGTGGGATGGTTGCCCTTGCCTGTGATAACAGCCTGAGAGAAACCAGTGAGCGTAGCAGCATGAAAACTTCTGCTGACTGTTGTTGCTGAGCCGCTCCTTCCATTTGGTTGGAAGCACTGACATCATTCCCCTCACTTCTGAGCAGGTTCCAAAAGTAGGACAGGAGTCGCTCCTGAGGAAAAGGGATGGGGCCTTTCAGCTGAGCCTCCCTAGCACCTTCTGCCTGCACTTCAGCATAATCAACTTGGTACCAGAATCACTGGTCTGGGCATTGTACACGTTTTGTAGCTTCAAGCGGCAGAGCCTAAGCATGAGGTGCACTGACTACGAGGCACAATGTACATGGTACACTGCATCAATGAACACAAAACACCGCCAGCTGCACAGAGCCAGACAGCAGCTGTGGTACAGCACCCATGGGAGATTGTCTGCTTCCAAGTTGTCCCTGTGATCTGCATGTCAGCGCACAACTGAGCGTGCACTACCTGCCGGTCTGAGGCATAAACATTTTTGCGCCTGCGCTTGCCAGCTGCATTGTCAAAAAGCTTCCTGTCTGAGGCAGGCCTGTTTCTGGAAGCAATGTAGGCAGCCAACAGCAGCAGTTTGCTATTGTATGGAAGCTCAAAGTCGAGGTTCCCTGTTGGCTTGTTATCTGTCCTGCAAAGCATATGAGACTGTGTATACAGACATCTGGATATTTAGTGCGGCAGAGCCGAAGCTTTGCCAGTGATCATGTCAAGCTGTAGGCTGAACAAGGGGTTTTCCAGCATAGCTCGTAGTCAAGCTGATACCAGCAAGTAAGTATGCTTGAGACGAATCACCTCAATCCTGGTTGTTGCTTGGCAATGTTTGCTGCAGAGTTGCCAGAGGTAAAGTTTGCAACAGCTTCCTTGAATTGTGCAGCAAAGGCTGCAAACAACGCTGCCCCATTGTCTTTGTCTACAGCGCCGTCTCTCACAGGTTGCATGTAGACTGGATATAGCTGCTGTGCAACCCTTTGCAGGTCCTCAACTCGCCGTGAAACTCTTGCAAATTCTTGAATGAAAAGTGAGATGAATTTGACATATGATTGTACATCTTCATGTGCGGGACACTTGACAGCCAGAATCTGCAGCACAGGCTCTTTTCTACTTGGAAATCACTTATGTGTATGAGGTATGCTGTCATGAACACATTATAAACAGCAACGTCGCTGTCAAGTATATCAACGATCCGGGCAAATGCAAAACAGCTTGAGTCTGACCTTTGTAAGGACATCTTCCTCGTAAGCAGGGAATAGTAGCTGTGTTGGACGCACAACTCTCAGAGTGTCACACTCAAATAAGCAAGAGCCCCAGGCTACGCTACTGATTAGGATCAACCCAATGTTGGCCCCTACAAGGCCAGAATCTAAAATGCAGATGATAGTCTGGCAGATACACTTATCAAAGCATATGGCATCTTACCTGTGATTTCTTTGGTTTTGAGAAGAACAGCTAACAGGTCTGTGTCAGCAATACGCTCCACATGATCAACCACGATGTACTTTGTTGGTGCATGTGGAGGGGCAATGCCTGCATGCAGACGTGTTAATGCCGGTGGCGCGGTCACCAAACTTTGGCAATCAGTGCTGGGTTACCTGTCACTTGCACCAGGAACTCTGCTGTATTTTCGCACTTGATATCAACACTATAGCCTTCAGATGCCTTGCGCTTCCTTGCCTGTGCATTCAAGTTGGTTGATGCCCGCACGCATTTCAACAATTTCTGACCGGTATAGGCATGCGGGATCTTGCCTTGAGCTGACTGAGGATTGACTGTAACAGAGGCCGTGGTCTAGTCCACTCCGCACAGTTGACGTATGCTGTTGCACACTGCAGCTCTCTCAGCACGTCCCTAGCGACAGCCACCCTGTTCAGTGTCTGCTTCTAAAAAGCCGTAACACTTGCTTCTGCTTCACCTGACGACGCTGGTTTTGCCTGTCGAAGAGGTGCCATATACAAACAATGGTGGTGTGCCTGCTGTTCCTGTTGCAGTGATCAGTCGTTTGATTTGCGACTCCCTGCCCGGCCAGCGGTTGGACAACACAGACAAGCTCATAGAGGCTCCAAAATGACGACTTTCCAGCTGGGATGCATTCGTAGCGAGAGCACTCGAGCAAGTCTGCGAATACATCGACATCAGAGATCACACCGTTTGAATTTATATCCGCATTTTTTGGCTGAAAACAGAGTAAATTGCTGACAGACAAGACTGTCCTGCGTAGATCCTTTACACGCAGTCCCTCAAGTGTCTGGCTTTGCTCGCTGTTGTTAGTCTGCAGCGGCCCTCTTAGCACCTTTGCAAAGGTGTTGTTTAGGTAGGGTTCAGTAGCAAACCCCCCTTGCTGGTCTCGGTATGTGTGGTGACAACAGTCCTATAGACCTGACTGCGGGAGACGCGGGACCGTCAAGTCCTAGTAGCTGGAAGCGGAAGAGACGCTGTAATCAGACAGCTGACACAATAGATCTGTCCAGTCCCGCAAGTACAGGCAAAGATGCAGCTGACCTCAGTAGGCCCAAGCAAGCAGACGAGGCTGGACCAAGCAATTACGAGCAACCTGCAAACATCCCAGAGGTGGAATTACAGCACGCACCTGCAGAGCCAGAGGGAGGGGAAGTAAGCACGAGCAAAGGCAAACGAAAGCGCTCCTGGGCAGCTGACCGTGCCAAGCAAGCTGAAGTGAAAAAGCAACTGCT
The DNA here is from genome assembly GCA_036924285.1 of Asterella californica. Lineage (NCBI taxonomy): Eukaryota > Viridiplantae > Streptophyta > Marchantiopsida > Marchantiales > Aytoniaceae > Asterella > Asterella californica. The sequence continues at coordinate 42,587 of JAYKYS010000258.1, read as the reverse complement.
CAAAGCACAAAAAGCAGAAGCCAAAGTACTTAGAGATGAAGCAAAGGCAGCAAAGAAGGCAACTGGGCAGAAGCGGGTGGACCAGTTTGGCAACACAGTGCGTTATTCTAGCAAACCTTCAGAGAAGACTAAAGAGAGGATGACGCGAGCCATGCCAAGTAAGTTTGCATCTATGTACAGCTCTGAACCCAAATGTCAGCTTACTTGCAGTGCAGCCTTACTTGTTGTTCTGCTGGAAGTTGTCTGGGTTTTCATGCAGACTCTGGTCATCGTCTGTTCCTGCTTGATCGGCGTATGGTGTCCCCAATGAAAGGGGAGAACGGTCCAGCAGAACAGTTCAGCGTTCTCGGTGCCACAGCAAATGGTAGGCCTCTTGCCACTGGATCAAGCTCATCTCCCCATTTCTCTGTAGTCACCTGGCATGCATATCAGTGTGCCCTGACACAGTTGGTTGATCTTTGCAGTGTATGAAGTCACAGTTGGCAAGCATCCTGACTGTACCTGCCCAGATTTCCAGAAGGGAAACATCTGCAAGCACTACCTCTTTGTAATGCTGAGAGTGCTCAGACTGGATTATGCAGACCCCCTGGTGTGGCAGAAAGCTCTCGTGAAGTCAGAGGTAACAATGACATCAAAGTCTGGTGCTGCAGCTCCTTTATGTTGTGCGTGCCGTGCACATTGCGAAGCCAAGCAGATGGGCGTTGATGCTCTCAACGCATACATGTATGCTTGGTGGAGTTATCGTAGTGTGCAGAAGGCTCCAGTATGAATGCAACAGACATACTTACGACAACCTGGGTCAAATATACAGACACGGCTGTAACACATACTCACGGCTACTTGGAGCATTTGGTGAGCTGCTCATACAAACGTGTTTGCCTTGAAGTCTGTATATATTCAATCAGACTTCAAGGCAAACGCTTTTATACTTGCAGTCTGAAGTTTATATATAGTCAGACTTTAAGGCAAACGCGTTTGTACTTGCAGCTCACGAAACGTAACAAGTGGCTGTGAGTATGTGTCACAGCCGTGTCTCTACATTTGACGCAGGTTGTTATGAGTATGTCTGATTTAAAGATGTAAATAGCCAGTGCAATGTGTCGATGTCGCCTCCGCATTTGATCTTTGAGAGGAGCTTTGGCCCTGACCATAGGGGCTTGCCCTGATCTGCATGTGACTGCACTGCAGACAAAGCAGGTTCTAGGGGGGACTCGAAGCACCAGAGCTGATGCAGAGGTGCTGGCTGATCAGTCTGTCATCAGCCACTACAGGCGCCTCACTGGCAAGGACACTGCCTCCACCTCTTCCTCAGCTGAGGGCCCAGCTGGCTTGGCGTCCAAGCAGCGCCCCATTGAGGGAGAGTGCGCAATCTGCTATGACAGTCTCAAGGTGACCAGAATCTGCTCAGCACATGCCACACTTGCTGTGCCAGCTTGTCAAAATCAAGCATCATCAAGGCCTCCCTTGGCATACATATTGTGGGTTTGTCCACCCTGCTTACATTGGTTGTCATGTTATATGTCTCTACTGAATTTACCTAATCAGACTGCATAAGCAATTGCACCTTTTGCAAAAAAAGTTTTTTGTTGGATATTGTGGACAGTATGTGCTGTACATTTTTGCATGCTGAGTAGGGCTTTGCAATTCAGGTGGATGCTCAGGGTCCTGAGGACAAGATCACCTTCTGCCAGGAGTGCGGCAACAATGTGCATGTGGAATGCTTCAAGCGCTGGACGGCAAGCAAGAAGAGCAGTGGCCAGCCTGTCACTTGTGTCTACTGCCGCTGTCCATGGGTATCTGAGACAGGTATGCTCATCTTGTGCCTCAAGTGCCACTCCCAAATGACATCCACTGAGTTCTGCTGTATGCATATCCAGATGTCTGATAAAAGGCCTTTAGACAGGGCCAAAGCCATGATGTTACAGTGACGTGCAACACCACAGAGCCTGTTATTGCAATCTCTGATGCTGTTGTCATCAGCTCATTTTGCTTGACTGTCCACCGCTGCCAAGAATAGCAGACTAGCTCTTACTATGAGAATGCCTGCCTGTTTGTCAGGCACCACAGCAGCTGGCGGTAGCACCGAGGAGTATGTCAATTTGAGGGATGTCTCTCACCAGCATCGGGGGGCAGACACCTCTCTGGAATCGCTGTACGGCGATACGGCTGTATGGATACAAGCCAACAATGGGCGCATGGGACGCCGCCAGGCCGCCAGCCTATGGCGCCTTTCACAAGCGTCGTGACCTGAAATGATGTTTACAATTTTTGCAGTACAATCTTGCAGACTGATGCTAGCAGCTTTTCTTTGCAGGAGCCACACAAAAGCGTATGTAGTGGCTGGCAATAGCTTCAAAGAAAACCTGTGTCTAAAGCCGAGTTGGTGTACCAGTTGCTCTGCTTGTCTGACACGTGTTCAGTTGTGACATGTGTACCTAAGCAAGGTGTTTTCTTGTATGTAGCTGTGTGAATGTTGCTGATTCAATGCCAGCTGTGTTTTCATTCCAGCAGTTCTTGTAACTCTTTCATGCCTCAGCAATCTTTCACCAGTGGCATGTACAGTTGTGCTTATCACGTATTAGCATGCATCCTGTGGTTATTTGTTTCTGCGATTTTATGTAGCAGGGGCATGTTCTGTGACGTAGGGTAGCTAGGGTCAAGCTATCAGTAGCAACCTGTAGCTCTTAGTTGTAGCTAGGGTTCCTGCCCAGTGTTGTTTTGGTGGCGCCAAACTCTGCCATTTTGCAATAGTTTGGCTGGTCTTCCTGTTGGTTCCCTGTACCACACTGTCTGTCTGGACAGCCTGAGCTGAATTTTTTTTTATGCGCACAAGTCTAAGGTCTGGCATTCAATTTAGCAGTGCTGACTGCATCCGTTTGCTGACTGCATCCAAGATGTGAGTGCACATAATACTTCACCTATGCAATCCCAGTCTCGAGAATATGTCAACATACCTCCCACCAGATACTAAAAAAACCAAATTTGACTGGTTCAGGAGGGTTGTGCCCACGTCATTCAAGTTAGGTGTAAATGGCAGCTAATGTGAGGCAAGTATACCCCCTGATGAGGGTATACCCCCAGATGAGGGTATACCTCCGAGATGAGGGCAGGTACGAATACAACTTGGCGTTGGTGGGGGCCGGTCTGAGGCACTTTGAAAGGGAGAAAATGGTTAGAGTCATGGAACATGCATGCATCACACCCTTTTTCTGCTCTACCTCAAATGCAAGAAATGCCAGAAGTGCAATAACACCTTGTTATAAGGGACAGTTATCCTTGCAGCTGCCGAGTAATCGAAAATGTCTGCGTCATAAGTGTTGGTACAATGTCATGCAGCTGGAGGAAATCTTGTCATACACAATAAAGGCACTATTGCCTGTGCTCTATCGCCTGACCGTGGCTACCTTCTGACCCAGGCATTTTCTTGATCGCTACAGTTGTACTGTTTGAAATTTGCTCTGATCCAATTCTTCCAAAACAAGAAAGGCAGGAGGAGATGGAGGTACATACAGTATCAACATGCGATTTGCAGCTGCGCTAAATTGCCTCGGCACAGATACCTCTAGTGCGCTAGTCCCAAACAAAACTTATGTTGGTGCACAGAAAAACCATAAACTTCGAATGGCAGCAGGTATGTAATTGGTAAATTGCTGAATCTGTAGGCAATGACTTTAGGCCCCACTAAAAGCTTGTCTGCAATGCTTCACAGGCACTGGACTTTGTTGTGAATGCCTCAAAGAATGTGCATTCCTAAGGAGTGTGAAGGTATATATGGCAAGCTTTGCAATGACAGGAAACCAAACACACACACAGCAGACAATTGTCATGTGTAACTCCTAGTGGTTGACTTTTGCAAGACACGCCGGCATTTGGTGAGCAGCTGTCCACGTCTGACAGGTTGCTAATCACTTTAAAAGACTATGGACTACATGACCCGTGCCCAGGCACTCACCATCGTGCTTGGGAGGCCAACGTACAAGACGCTTCACAGGCAACTCATGGCCGCCGCTTGCCCTTGTGTGCTCGCTCCCATGCCATGTCTTGCTCTGCAGTGCCACACCGACTTTGCATGCATCTTGCTCGTCAAGTACACTAACACTATGTGACAAGCTGTCCCGCACAAAAGCCTATGAGCTGACATGCATGCATCAAGCACTTCTTGACTGGACTCTGAAGCGTTCTGACTGCAAGTGGCAAACTCCCAGTCTTACCATAAAGAGCAATGGCGTCCCTAAGGTTGCCTTCCGCCACATCCAAATAGAATTTGGCTGTTCCTTCCCCAATGCGCCGCCCTACGGCAACACAAAAGATCTGCATTATGATGGTGCACATTGCAAACCTCTTGCTGCTGTGCCATCCTACATTTCCAGCTTTCAAAGTAATGAGTGAACATACAACACACACCTAGGATGCGGCCAAGCTTGCTGCTGAGGGCATCAATGGTGGACTGATCTGGTACCACAGGCTCTTTTGCATCTGGGTCATATGCAGACGACTCGCTGCCATCTGGTTCCGTGACTAAAACCAGCTCTCGACACGCTGTCGTGTCATAAATGAAGGTGCCACGCTTGCCACGCAGGTCTGCATGGTTGCGCACTGCAGCAAGCACAAGGACTGCTGTCATTCAGTGTATGCATATTGCATGCAAGACCTATTGACATGCTTTTATACAATGCAAACAGCAGCGCACTGTTTGTCCATGCTAGTACTGCACAGTACTGAACAGCCACAATTTGTGGGTTCATGCTGACCTGGCACATAGACAACATCTCTACTTTGCAAACCCTGGTCAGAGATGAGGTTGTTGGTCATCCTGATAGCCAGGTTTGACACGCCATACTTTACAGCCAGTCCTGACAGGGTGTCCTGTCTGCTGCACTGATGTCCCCAAGCAAAATTTGGCAACGCTGCTGACTGCATAAAGCAACACAGGATGATCAAATAAGCTGTACTGCACATCCAACACACTCATTATGTCAGAAGAGTAAGCATGTAAACCCAGCCTTGAGCATGTGCAATAACTGATAACCTTGCGTGTCATTCATACCAAATAAAAGCCAGGGTGGCGTGGCTCAGCCTGAATGTCCACCAAAAGCCAGTGCTTCTGGAATAGGGCTCGTCTTACCTACGCACCCATTTGAATGCATACAAGGCAGATTCTTCTGGTTGAGATACAGCAACAACCTCAAAGCTTGTAGGCGTACCTCTGGGCAGTCTATCAACTCTTTCCAACCAGTACAGACCGCCTGTGATAAGTTGCAGACTGAGTCCTGAAATGAATCAACATATGGCAACATGACATAGATCGTCCCTGGGGAACGCACCCTGCTCCGTGCTAAGTCTGCTGTGCTCAGGCAAGAAAACACTGCCGTCCACGTCTGATCGTTGAGCGTGGTGTAAGCTGGCTCCTGAGTCTCGCTAAATGTCTCCGCCGGTTGAACGTCACAAAACTTCTTTGAGGACAACCGAGCTAACGCGAAGCCCAACTTCATATCACACAACGTGTCGGTCCTGCGTTCGACAGAGCGACCGAAAGACTAGGTGGTCGAGACCTGGCAGGCTTTGCAGGGAGTCGTTGCAGATAAGAAGCTGTGCCTTGATAACCGCCTGCACCGGCGTCTCCTGATGCACCCTAAGGGTTGCAGAGCAAGCTTTCTGTTAATGTCGACACCATTAATGTCGACACCACGACATGGTGTTAGTAATTGTTGCAGTGAATCAAGCACTTCGATGTGAGTGCGTGTGTGACTTGTTCAGGTCTGTTAGATAGTAAGTTAGGCCCGTAGAAAAATCTCAAGCTGGCTTGATGGGTTGTCTGAAACCATGCCAATATACAACATAGCAACGCAAGTCGAATGGTCACCACACAGGGCTGTTGAGCCACAACCCAGTGCCGGAAGAGGAGCATTTCACAGTTGATCTGTTGTCAGCTGACACTATCACGTAAAGGCTGGCACAGAGATGGAGACTGTTAGTGAGACTGTGATGTGAGTGTGTGAATGTATGTCACCCCCATATTCAGGTTTGATTGGAGGCCATTCAGCAGTGAACCCGTAGACAAAATCCCAATTTGAATTGCCAACTCAAATGGTAAGTTGCCTGGAAGTTCAGCCCACGGATGTCACCAACGCAGCTTGTGTGGTCAATTGGTTTTTGTTGGAAGGCATTTGTTGACATGGCTGGATTGGCCTGGATTGAGGCTCAGCAGATACAGCTGGCCAGACATACGATTGCTGTGAGATCATTTGTAATGCACTGAATTTGCACCCACATCATGCATGTACACACTCCTGCATACTGGATCAGCTGGGTGGCTATAGGGTAGCAAGAATAGATGGGGCTGGGTGAACATATGCGCATTGGTTCTATGACCTGATGACGCAAATTGCAGCTTGCAGAGCATGATCAAAATCGATCACTGTTTGTCATCCTATGACCAATGGGCATGGGGGGGTTGGGAGCTCCACTGGATGTCAATGGCAACCGCTGCATCTGCAGATCTGACAAGCTTGTGGAGTTGAAGCTGCTTCCCCTCTCTAAGGTTGACTTGGTTGCAGCATTGAGGCTTGCTAGGGTGATGTCAAGATCCTTGGTTGAGTGCAATAGGAAAGTGCCAATAACTATTGTCACAAAGCCGCAGACTTCTGTTGTGGCCTGACGGGCACTTTGCTCTTCCTGCACTTGGATGCAGCACAAACTCTGAGCAATCAACAGAGTCTGAGATCAGCTGAGCAAACAAACCACAGAATTGCCATTGCAAATCAGGCAGCGAGCAAGCATCATGCAACAGGAAGACAGAGGCAACATCTTATTTGTCTGCAGGCCACAAGCTCACCTGAAATAGTATAACTGAGGCTGTGATGGTGAACGTGGTGAACATGACATAGTATATGGGACTGACAATGGCTGTGTTGAACAGATCCAATGCTTTGTTCAGGTAATTCATCTGGGTGACAACACAGATTGCAACAAACTGCATCCACAGCAGCAAAAGGTGACAAGTGTTGTGTCTTGTGTGCTTGACAATTTGCCAATTGTCATTGCAAAACAACACACAAACAAATTCTACGTACTGCAACTCACCAGCAAGCAGAAATAAATCTGTGGATGGACAAACTGGTTGTCACCTTCAAACGTCAACTTGATGGCTATTCCCAAAGCCTGCCAATGCAAAACACAAAGCTCACAATAGCAGTGATGAGAATATGACAATACAGCTTCTGTGTTGGACACGAGGTCCCAAAGCGGACAGGTGTCAACACAGGTCTGCATTTGATTACCTTGCAACTCATAACTGACAGGGAGCCCACTAAAGAACAAATGGTGATGTACACATATATGGATGTGGTGCCATGTGCTGGGGCTACATGCAGCATGAAGAAGAGTGTCACTGCCACTGCAGCCACCACATACAGCAAAAAGCCTGCAGCCAAAACTAAGGTGTGCTCAGCTTCACGCAGGAAATGAAATCTGATGCTTTTGTGCTAATTGCGGTCACACAGCGCGACGTTCCTTGGCAGAGTGTGTCAGGTGGAGCTAGAAATGCCAGTGAGCAGAGGTATAAGACGTGGACTCTGCTGTAGAAGGATGCCCGCGCTTGTGCCAGAAACAGTCCAGCTGCCTACCTGGCTGCATTGCAAGCTGCCAGACTTGCAACAAAGATGTTATTGGTGTCTCCTCGGGTGCATGCAACACAATTGTGAGGGACCCCGCCATACATAACATTCCTCCCAGCAATCCAAACAGGTTCAGCCTTTCATTGAGGAGGTAATGCGCTAGCACTGCACTGCATGTCACACCACAACTTGCAATGCAGACAGATGATACAAGAGCAGCATCTATACAGCAAGTCTTGGTTGACATGGTCCAGCATTAACCTGACAATGATACTCAACGCGCCCAAAGGTGTAACCAGTATGGCCGGTGCAAAAGCATATGCTGCAAAGTTGGCTATTTCACCAACAACCATGGTCAGCATGCCAGCCCACCATAAGGGCTTCGCAAGGTATGAGTACCCTCCACTGCCTGCAAAAGTGTCCATGCTGCTTATAGAAGGTATGTGAAAGCTGAACCTGTTTCCCTCAACTTGTAGCCTTGCCTGCTCGTATGCCAGTGGCACCAGCTGCACGTAGACCTTTCTTCTTGACAATAAAACTAGCCCCGATAAATATGGAGGAGCTTACAGCTAAAAGGAGTCCTTTGGTACGATCTGATAGAGGGGTCGCCTGGTCAAAGGGGGTGTCGAAGCTCGGCGCCTTGCTCATGCTGCTGCTGCATCACGAACTATGCGCAGGACAGCTGACGTTCAATTGTTCATTTGCTAAATGCATGACTCACGGCTATCAGCCCGCAGCTAGCTCGCTGCGTGACTATTGCAGCACAGCGATGTGGGTTACTGCGATGTGACCGAGGTGCCGTTACCGATATGCCGCAAGAGTGACGTGCTAACAAAGTCACAGCACCAAACGGTCGATGTTGCGGCACTGTTGTGCATCACGCACCTGTGCTCGAGCAGTGGAGTCTTGTGACTTGGTGCGAAGCCTTAGTCATGACAGATTAGTCCTGAGCAGTTTTTGAGGACTGATATGGCAGATGGCATTGCATTGGTGCATTGCACCAAACAGTGCTGCCTAGATAAGCACGCTGTATGTGTTTACCTCGTTGCATGCTCACATGTAACTTTGGAACATGTATGTGTTTGCCGCAGCGCATGCCTCTGCTGGGTAACGCTGCAACATACTATATTGCATTATGGCTGACAGTGTGTCACAGCCACATGACTTGCATTTGACTAGGGCTTTGTCTTTCTCACGGAGCTAGGCAACTTGTCAACTCGAAGTCAAGCTTGGGAAAGTGTCGCTGCCCAAACGCATATGCCTACAGTGCAGTCTGCAGTTGCACTGCAGATCCAACCTGGACCAGGTGCACTCTGTACACTTTTAACCCAAAGTGGCTGACTTACATTCAGGAAGGGCACGCCTCTTGGCTCATCAAGCCGGCTACAATCATCACAACAACTGCATGGCAGGATGATCATATTTATCGTTATATATGCCAACTATTTATCGTTATGCCAACAAGTGCAGAAGTTTTAGGGGCAAAGCACTAGCCGGAGTTCATAAAAAATTGGCAACACTTGTACTAGCATAGCAGACAGGCAAATATGCTACATGTCTGTCTGCCTACAGAAACTCCACTCTAGCCCAAGATTGCATGGGGAGGCGCAGCAGCTGTTAGTCAGCTCTCCAGCCTGCACTTGCCACCTCCCTCCACCAGCCTCTTACAGAAGCAGAGGTTGAAGTCGCCCTCCACAAGTTGCACAATGAAAAGTCAGGCACTGTTGGACAACATTCCAAAACTGTCGAGCTGGGCCTTACAAATTCACAGACCCACCATCTCCTGGGGCCTTGCTTACACATGCTCTTAACACATGTAGAAAATGCACTGGGCGAGCCTCTTAGCATGCTGTACAGCTTCAGTCACAAGTCTTGGCCAGTCTTTGATGCAAGTCTAATAAGGTAAACCTTGATACCCTGCAAGGCCCAAGCTTTGTGACAAAAGAAGGCAGCTGCAAAGTGTGGTATCCAGGTTCTGGAGCAATGCAGCAAATCGCAAGCAAGAGGCCTTGCACAAGAGATCACTAAAGGCTTGCTGCTTGCACAAACTGTCTTTTGACTGAAAAAGAGGCTGTGCAATCAACAAACCTTTGTTTTAAGTGCAACAAGTTGCGGTGGCTCACACTGTACACTACCTACTTGTCCACAGCCTGTGCATACAAAATGCGTGAGTAAGGCCCTCCCCTTGCCCCTTGACTTGCACTTGGACGCCGGATGGCTGAGGGCGTTAGCGTTTTCCTAGTGTTTTGTCTGATTTTGAATTTTGAGTACAACCTAGGATGGACGTTTAGGTTTGAGACGCAGCCATGCTGTACTTGTCACAGGACTGAGTCATGCTGTGTTGACAATTTGGGAAGACAATCGACATTCATATGCCAAAGAAACGTATGCTGGACAACACTTATGACCAAAGATGTTTGCCATCCATGTTCAGTGCTTGGTCTAGTATCCAGCGCTTATTTTGAGCCTCCCGCCTTAGTGCCGTTTTGTTCCCCCTTTCCATTGATAGTCTGCATCATCACTGAAGGCTACTGCTTTTGCTCCTGGATCCAATCTCAGCGCTTGTAGCTGAAGGAGCTGTTTTGACTGATGACATCTGCCCCAGGGCTTCCTTATGGACATCTTGTTAGAGATTGGTCAATTGAGTTTATTGATCCAGGGCAATGATAATGCTCACCAACCACTACATGGCATTCTCTGGTTGTATTACTTGTGGCATCACTCTTGACTACATGTGCCTGTACAAGTCCTTGCCATGAAACTTTCTTGTAGCACAAGCGCCAGTACTAAGATCAGGTTGCTGGTGTCACAAGCCATATCTTTCAACAAGGCTCTTTTTGGTGAAGGCAAACAAGCCCATGCACTCAGTACAAATGCACCCACATAAACTACAGGATCGCTGAGCACACCATACAGTGTCGCTCATCATCTCCGAAACCAAAATCTCTGCACCCATAGCAGGCTCCTGTGTTTATCACATATGCTCCATGGGGCAGTGGCAATCTACAAATCAGATTACATCGCATGCCAGATCTGGCACTGCTGTCGCTCACTGTGCTGCATGAGCAGCTAGACACAAGCTTCAAACAGAAGTCCTGTCAACAAGGGTCAATGCAACACCACAGCTTGCTGTAGGTCACCTGCCGATGGTGACCATGATCGGAAACATGCATGAACTAGAGCTAAAGTATACATCAAGGACGCCGAGCAGAAAGGGGCATCAGCCGTATATTGAACACTTTCTGCTCATCCTTGGCCTTCAATGTGTCCTGGTCTCCAGATTCATACTGTACACTCAGAAGGCCCTGCCTGGGACGGCACTGCTTGATGTGTGCATTGTACCAAGACCCAGCCTCAGACTGAAACACATGCACATTTCGACCTATGGCCTCACTTCCCAGCTTGAAGATAGCCTCCAGGCCATGCTGCATGCTACTGGTGTCCCCAGACTGCTGCCCACTGGAAGCACCTGCAGCTTGCCTGCAGCACAACAATGTGTAAATGACAGGTATCACCTTGGCATACTGGGTTGGAGTAGTGCATTGATGCGCATCTGTGAAAGAAAGACCCATCTTGCTCAACAACATGCCTGAAAGCATGCACAAGACCAGAATTTCTATCAAGCGGGGCTCATGTTCCCTGCACAGGTTTGTAAGGCCATGATGCAATGACATGCATTCGGGGGCCGGTTATACAGCATGGTTTGTGACAGCTGACACATGTCGACTGTCATCTGTCACAAAGCTTGTAGAGCATATACAAGCATATGGACAATAGATTTTTGTGCAATGTCAGGCCTGCCAGAAAAGCTGCAGACAGCTCAGATGTGGGCTGCCATGGGCCCATATGGGCACAGTGTGTTCACAGTGTGTTCACAATACGACAATATGAGGCCTTTGAAGGGGTCAGCATTGTGACCTGTTCCTTGGAAGACTCGGGGGGCGGGCAGTGGCGGGGCGGCCGCCTGCTGCCCGCTGTCTTCGAGGAGCAGCAAGGCCTGGGTGCTCCAGGCTGCCGCTGCTGCTTCCCTCCTCCTCCTCACCCGCCACACGCCGCCCTCTACCTGCAACATACCCTGCCCTGCTTGCCCTAGGTGCCCTTGCCATGTCCTTGTGGATCGTGTGACAGCATGGTGTCTTGTAACATGTTCAACGCAACTTACCCTAGCAACATCTCCTTGCAATACATCTGGGCAATATGTCATTGCACCAAGTGATGCCCGTGTCAACACCAGACTGCAGGTGAAGAATGAGTCGCAGCAACACTATCACTTCACCAGAGCAGCACCCAAGATGGCGGATCTTCCCACCATGCTGGTGAACGCATGTAGTTGACTGCTCTAAGCACACCTGAGTTTGCTACCCACATGCATGGACACGCTTATCTGTACAGGCCAACTGGGTGACTGTGTGTGCCATGACAGCTGTCAAAGATGGTAAAATTATGGTACAGATACTGTAAACCATGATTGAAGCCAGAAAAGCTGAAAAGGAATGAAGCAGCAAAAGCAAGAGGAACCCACAAAGAATTCTATTACAAGGTAGCAAATGCAGGCAGTGCAGCCCAGACAACAAGGGTGGCCAGTGCAGAACATGCATCTGTGGGTACTCCTACACCTGACATTCAAGCTGAGCAGTAAAGACAGTGATACTGAAGCAACCTGGGTGGGCCAAGGCTGGTCGGGTTGCAGGGTAGGTGTGGCGACCAGCAGGGGGCTCCTTGCGCTTCCTGGCAGCAGCCTGGTCTGGGCTTTGGGGACCCTGCCTCTGTGAATGCCAGGCTTGCTGCTGCGACTCCTCAGCATGCTCAGCATGGCCTGAGCCTGAGCCTGAGCCTGGCATGTCTGCCTTGTGCAGCCATGCTACCTCACCCTCTCTCACCATCTTGCCCAAGTCCAGGTCTTCCTCTTCTCCTGTCAGGACAAGTATTGTGTTGCGTACTGGACTGCTGTGCTGCAAGCTATGACCTGTGTCATGACCCATGGTATGTGGAGTGTGACACCATGTACAGCGTGCATTGTATGTGTGATGATGTGACGTGCACCACTGCAGGCACCGTAGGCAGGTTTGGCAGCGCCCTTTGCAACTGCTTTGCTGCACTGTAACACCAAGACCGTGCATCACCTCCAGCAGTTGCTTTTGCATGTGCCTGAACGATTTTGGAGCGCATGGCATGGGGCAGCAGTAAACAGGCAGTCATGTTGTGTAGCGTCGCCAAATGGCAACAGCAGGAAAGCCCTGGAGCTGTACACTGCTTGTGGTGCTAGCTGAACACGTCTGAGGCTAGCTGGGTAAAACAGAATATGTCTGAGCATTGATCAAGGGTCACAGCCTGCTGTAAACAACCGCTCCAAGAGATTCCCAGGCAAGCCATCAGTCACCAACATGTACACAAACGCCATCAAAGATTGAATCAATTTACATGTCAGGTGTAACAGCTCAGAGTGAACAGCAAGTGGTCAGCTGTGATAGCTGACAGCATCCAGTCAGACAGCACTACATGCAAGCAGGAACCAACCTGTCTCATAGAGCAGCAAAGCACGGTGGCGCTTGGGGTTGACATGGATGACTTGGGCAGGCCACCAGCGGCTGTCATCAGGCCAGTACAGCTGCAGCCACTTGTCCTGCAGCTGTGGCTGCACGTCCCTCATGCGCAGCAGCATCTGGCGGGGAGGCGGCTCCTCCCATGCACCTTCTGCACTCCCACCACATCTTGCTCATGACGTGAAAGCTGGTGCTGCCCAACAAGCACAGGACTAATGAATCAGCAAAGATCAACCTGTCTGTCAGGCTTAGGTGTGCAGTCAGGCTTAGATCTGCAGGCTGTGGGTCTCAATGCACTCAGGTGCTGCTGCAGTTGTAGACAGCAAGTCTGACAACCACTCATACTCTCCAACTCAAATGTAGTATCAAGAGCAAGCAAGATTGAGGTCGTCAAATGTAGTGTACAGTGAAGGCAAGATGAGCTGGTCAGCATACAGCAGCAGTGCCGTTACGGCTCTGATGCACAGACCTGCAGCTGGGTCAGGCTGAGCGGCAGCTCTGCCCTTCTTGGGGGCAGGTTTGCTCGTGCTGGGGCGAGCAGACATTGCAGCTGTGTCCTCTTGATGGCTGGGGCGAGCCAGTAGCTTGTTGTGAGCCTGCTGCAGCTTGGCATGGATGGCAGGGGTCATGGACGCAGACCGAGGGGGCGCAGGGGGGGAGTGGGGCTGCCCCTTGGGCTGAGTACGAGGCCTCTGGTGAGCCTCGCTGGTGCGATGAGCAGGATAGGTTTGTGGGGCTGCCTCTCTGGTGGCTGCAGCTGATGCTGCATGACATGAAGCCTCATGCCACAGCAGCAAACCCACCAGACATTGAGAATGAACACCAGACACCCGACACAAATCGTGTTGGGCACATCTTGCAGGATCATCAGGGCATGGACATGCTGTTATGCTGCTGCGCAATGCTGCATACAGCAGGCTTTGTGCAGCTCAAGCTCAGATGAAGCAGGCTCAGCCTAAGGGCTGAAACCCTTGTCCTTCTTGAAGCTGGGCTGGTGATGTATGGTTTTGCTACATGGAACTGACCTCGAGGGCTCGGCTTGCCGCTGCTGGAGGCTGGAGCAGCATGTGTGGCGTGCCGCCTGCTCTGGCCATGCCTGGGCGGGCTGTTTTCAAAAGCCTGATGGATTTGGTCTTTGTTCTGCTGCAGCATCTACAGTCAAGACCAAGCATATTGGACAGTTTCCAAAGCTTCCCCCAGGTCATCAAAGGAGACCAGTACCATCAAAAAGCAAGCCACGTACTGGACACAGGAGTGCATGGCAAGGGCATGTCTCACCCGCAGGTAGGTTTGCCACTAACAAGGCAGCGTCGGACTTGTTCAATAATGTAAGTGAAAGCTGCATTGCCAGCAGCCCTGTATGATGGATGCTGTCACAGCACACATGTAACCTTTCATCTGGGCAGGAGCTGTGCACAACTGCACCTGCTGCAATGATGCCCGGGCAGGCTGATTTATGTGCTCCTTCTGCAGGCTGCTCTGCCGCTCCACTGCTGCAAGGTGTGCTTGGGTTGCTGCTGCCTGCGCCTTGTCCAGCCTTTGAGCTCTCCTTATCATCGAGTGCTGGGCAGCTTGTGCCTTGCGCTCAACCTGTCTTGCATCCACCTGCACTTGCAACCAAAACATGAAAGGAAATTGCCTTGCGCGCAAGTCCAGCATGGCCTACTGACCAAAGATTGAACATTCACGAGTGACGTGAGACCAGCCTGTCTTGCAGACAGTACAAAAGCAATCTGTATGTATGTGTTGCGTACAACAGCAATGACTGACACAAGCATACTACAGGGGAAGTCAAGGACAAACCAGGAGATGACATATGCAGTGGCATTGGAAACTAGCAGCAGATGTGTGTAGCCAGTACCACCTTCAGTGTTGGCATGTTACCTTTGGAACACGGGGGGTATCTAGCTGCATGTCAGGAGGCGGCATGTACTCTAGCCCTGCTGCGGCTGCAGCTTGCACAGCTTTGGAAACAGCAGCTTCTGCATTCTTTGAAGCGGCCTTGACAGCTTTCTCTGCATCAGCTTCAGCTGTGCCGTCTGCAAGTACAAGCAGATAAGCAAACCATCCATTGCTTGTCATCTTGAGGTGCACAGACATGCAAAGCAATTTCGAAGGAGATGCTACCCGCCAGGTCCTCCTCAGGTGGCTTCTGCTTGACTCTTTGCATAAGTTTTGGCAGCTGCAGAAACCACGGGAGATGACAAACGTGATATCAAATGGCACATGTCTCGAGGTGTGACGGGCAAGGGGCAGCAGTGGATTGCCATAACTTGCTGTTCACCTGAATATCTACTGAGGCTTGTGGCTTGAACAGCTGTTGCTGTTGTTGCCAAAGCTGCCAAAGCGAATCCACCTGTTGCTGATGGTGTGCAGGGTTGCCCTGAGTCGCTGCAGTGGTTCCTTGCCGACATCGGCATATTGTATCCCTGCGCGAGCCGGTACCAAGCTCCAGTAAAACCACTTGTACCGTCGTGAAAGGAGGCAAAACGCATGCTCACCCGGTATATATGCAGGCTACATGAAATGAAGAGTCCATTGAGCTGAAGCTTGAGTGCCTTAGCACCGCCTAACTTGCGCTAGATGCAGCGTAACACTGCCTACAACGGGTTTGACCGACCTGAGTCAAGTCTGAAATCAATTTATCTTCCCCTAATGCTGTTGTCATCTGAGCTGGTCAAGTACCTCTGCATGTCTTTTGGGCATACATCTTACTCCTTGTGAGCCAGGTGGCGGATCTACCGGGAGAAATGTCTGAATGGGTGGATGCCCACAAAATCAAGCCTTGGGCACTTTTCTACTGTCTGACCACCTTGCGGGACCATGGTTCAGTGATGTTTTCCAGTCCATCTTCACCAATTGGTACAACGTTACCTTGACAACATGCATATTGACTCTGACAAAACAGCACCTTACTTACATGCCAGGCCCTCCCCTGCCTTACTTTCTCCGATCAGAGTTTGACTGGGCTCCCACTGGCTTGAGGGTAAGACTGGAGTACGGCTCCCAGCAAGGCCACCAAGGGACAAATGTATCTGTCAACATTGCCACATGCATGCAGTTGAGGATGAGCAGTACTTCTTGTTCGACTGCCCATTTTACACAACCATCAGGGAACCACCTTGGACATGACCAAGGCCCTATCGGGTAGCATTTGCCTTTTTTTTGGAGCGCAATGCTGATAGCTTGCTACATTCACCGATGCCGGGAATACCATGCCAGGATGTTTGGTGAGTCACATCTGACCTTAGACACTAGTCATGAATTAAAACTTAAGCTTGCGCTGGGCACAAACTCTGCAGCATGCTAGCAGTCATCAGCAATCTCTGTGCTGCGCATGCCCCAGATAGGCAAGCTGACTTTCATCGATCATAGCCTTTGCATAACAAGCTATGGCTGCCTAGCGCAGCTTTTCTGCAATGCTCTGATGATGAGCTCATTGAGATCAGCAGTGCTCTCAGCTCAGTCGCCCTTGCAGCAGCTCAGCATGCAAGTTGGAGAAGAGAATCAGCTGGAAATCTAGAGTTTGCTGATGCCAGTGACAGAACCTCCCAAGCTGCACACCTTTTCCATGGTATTGCTATGTAGTTGTATAAGCTATTCACATTCAGCAGAAGGAACCGTATTTTTGAGCATTCCTGTCTTCACTGCAAGATTGATGAAGCTGACTGGCCAACACTACGTGCATGACACGTACAAGTAAGGCTGGATGCAAACAGGCACCATGGTAGGTGATTATAAGTCACTTGACGTCAAGATGCAGCTTTTACCTGACCTTCAATTTAAGACCTCACAGCATGATGCAGTGCCAAGCTCAGCATAGCATCAGCTTTGCACAGTAGTACTACTATCAGTAATGCTGCTGTTGGATGCAATGCTCGGCATGGACTCCAGGATTGCTGCCTGCTATGGCTCAGCAAGCCTATGTCCAAGGCGGGAGACACAAAGCAGTCCAGCTCATCAAGGCTCATGATGACCAAATCAGGGGCGTCTGTAATCTGGTTTGATTGTTAACATGTTGTGTTTTGAGTCGAATTCATTTTGCTCCTTTAATCCAAAAGCTTCTGGAATGCAGCTGTTTGACCAATGAAATCAAATTTATACGGTACTATCTACTAGTAGGCTTGTACCTATCGACAGCAGCAGACTCTTACAATATATTGACATGTTTATATAGGGCATAAAGTCAAGGGAAACTCATGCAACCATACGGTTCTCTCGAGCTTGCCTTTGCCCTCAGCCCACGATTTGAAGCTAGCAGCTGAGCACACAAATGCATATATATAGACCCTGGGCTTGCCAATGTAATTGCTAACTAAAGGCAGGACTCCTGCCACTGTCCTCCTATTCTAACACAAAGGGGTACAATGATGCAGTCCCCAGCCCTCTAATGTGTGCCCAATATAGGGGGCTAGAACAGCTGTGCGTATAATTCAAACACGGAACATATTAGGAGTTTCAATATGTGCATAGTACAACAAGTACAAGAGTCGTCTCAATGTCTCCAATTGCAGGTACATAGTCGTAGCCTTGCAAGAGTGGCGCCTCTGTTGTTCTAGCTTGACACACTGTAGATTTGATGCTGCATTGCTGACGGCCAGCACTGGCCAGTATGCCAACATTGCAGACACATGCTGACCTCTGGTGTGGACCTGGCACTGCTAAGGTTGCTATCAAACGTTTCTTTGCTGATGTCAGCACAAAGTTTGAGGTACAGTCACTCACTATGTCACGTCTGCCCTCCACAACAAAATGGCCTGATGCCAATAGTCACAGTGCAATATGTCGTATGCGTCAATTCATGCCAATTGCAAATTCAACACGCTATCTGTAGCCTGTGACACTGATGATGCAGCCTAGCTTGCAATTTCCATTGCAGCTGCTGACCATCAATGCAATGATGTGCATAATCTTGGCATCAATGGCCCATCATGCATGTTGGCCAGCATGTATGTGGCACCGACAGCACGTCTATGGATACTGATCAGGTTTGCTGTTCAAACTCGTCTTGAATATTTTCTCAAAAGTCAGCCTTGACAGGCCCACCATCCTGCTGTAGACCTTTGTGGGCGGCAAGCCCTCATTTGAAGTTGTAGTTGGATCTGGCCTGGCTGTAGGCGCCAAGGTGCATACCACATCTGCAACAGGTCACCGCAATGGCGATATCAATGGTGGATTCAGATCTGTTGGAGACGTCCTGCTGCAAGCTCCAGGGCACCTTCAGGTGTGCTGCTGATCCAGAGCTCCCAGAGCCCACCTTCCGCGACTGCTTGCAACCCCAAGGGACCCAGCATTCCCTGGCCACCATCTGCATCCCTCTGGCCCCTTCTGCCCCCTTGTCCCCTCCCCTCCCTCATGTCCCCCTCTGCATCCCTCTGCCCCGGCCAGGCAGACTTGCCAGATACCTTGAGCCCCTGCATCCAGTGCATTCCCTGCATCCCTGCCCACACTGCTCCATGCTGCCATGCTAACCACAACTCTGCACATAACAATATCAAGGGAGTGTCGCATGATGCATGCCACTTGACAACATTGCACTTGCTCAAGTTGGCATTTGTTGTACGTATGGTGTGTCTGATCAATGAGGCTCAGACTGCTGCAGCAAGATATGTGCACTCTGACGCACCGTTCTGTGCAATGATGTAACCTGGATCATTCGCAACAACGAATTGGGAGGCCAAACTGCTCCTGACTTTAGGCCTCTTGCTGCCTCCTCGAGCTCCACAGACCTGGAGAACCTTGCCCCCACAGGTGCCAAGATGGTCCCCAATGCACCCCTGTTCATCCCCTACCAGGTGAAACCTGCTTTGCAATGCTTTGCAAACCTGGGCAGATGGGGTGACTGCTGCAACTCAACATTCTGTGCACACCCTCTTGGCAAGTGTTGCAAGCCGATGCATAAGTGTGTCATATTTTGTGAATCTGCTGTGCAGCCCCCCCTCCTGGCCTTGCTGTTACTGTGCAGTGCATTGGGTGCCCTCAGCCGACATGGTCATGTCAAAATTGCAGCAACATGCACAGCACATGCGCATGCAGTTGGTGCTTAGAACATACTGCCTGAAAGCATTTGCGTTCATGCAAATGGTACAAGAGGCACGGCGCAATATGCACTAGCAACTGTTTGGCCAACTGGCCTCTGCACCTGCTATTCCTGCTGTCTGGTGTAGATGTCGCACTTCACAGCCATTCTGAATCATGGTGATGGTTTGTATGCAGGCTTACTATACGTTCTTTACTGGCGCCATGCGCAACTTCCCTCAGCCAGGACTGGTCAGTGGCGGCCGCTCTGGCAGCATAGCAGCATCTGGTTAAGGCCTTACTAGCAAGAAAAGAAAAGAAAAGAAAAAAGAAGTCATTCAGGCGTTGTATAAAGAGAAGCTTAGGCTGTACCTAGGCTTCCCTAGGGCTCTATGAGCCAAGGGGGGTGGCCAGGTTACCAGCCCAAGTGTTTTCCAACTACCCTTGACCTGTTTTCGTTCTCATAGCAGGTCTATTGTTCTTACGTTTGCAGAGTCGATCAAGGTACCTTCTTTCTTCAATGATGCTATGAAGACATTTGATTGCATGCAAGTGTAGCTCTCAAAGTGCCTGTAGTGCTTGTATGTTGGTATGATATATGGAGCCAGCATATCCTAAAGGCATTGGTCTCAAGATGACTTGATAGCCAAATGTTGTGAGCACATTGACAAGGACTTGGTGTTGTTCTGTCTTTTCTTTGAATTTGTGCACATACTCTGCGTCTGAGCAGTATCCTCCTTCAAGGATTCACACTTTTCTTGCCTTGGTTCCTACATATGTGGGTAGTGTTTGCTTGGCTTTGTCAATGTACCTGAGATATTCTGGTTGTTCAGTCGTTACTCCTATATGAGATCACCACCATGGAGCAAGATCTACTTCCCGAGCTAAATGCAGCTGAATCAGATGGTCGCATAGCTGAGACAGAACCCTGTTGTGGAATCACTCTTGTGATGGTGCAGTTTTGCTCAAAGAAATGTGACGGGCAGCAGAATTCACACATCTGTTAGTCATGCCTGCTCCAGCTGGCGTGTCAACATTGTATATTATGATGCCTGTTTAGAGGCTCGAGCTCAAAGACATGATTCCTGCCAGCCCATTGCTACTTCCATTGAGAAGGAAACCGAGATAACTTCTCAGCCCACTTTGCTCGCCTAGGGCTCAAGACACCCAACTTCACACTTGGGTGTGAAAGGAAGTGTTCAGAACTGTGGTCAATCGCAACTGTGAAGTCAACCCCATCCAAATAGCATTGCCAGAGCTCCAGAGCATGCGTGACTATTGTTACCGCAAGAGAATGACCCGCATCTTTACGACACGTCCCAGGTAAAGGCGTTGCGATGCATCTTTATTGACAGTTGTGGGGTACTACTGCAGTGTGCATGTCCTGTGGTGACTTACACTGGTCCCACTTGATCGTGATAAGCTGGGATGTGCCAAAATTGGCATCACAGCATGAACCACTGGCTGGCAAATCAGCAGCACTGTATACCTGGCACATTCAGGGCTGGTGCTTGGAACAGATCCACTGAACGCAGAATATGCACAGCAGGGTATCCAATCAGCTGACAGACACTATTGAGGCGCTGATGCTGAGAGAAGTTGCTTGTTGGCGGATGCAAGCTTGCTCTGTGCTTCGGTGCTTTTTGGATCCAATACCCTAGCTTGTTGATAGTCCTCCACAGCGTCTGCCATTCGCTGCATAGCCTCCCTGCACCATGAGTCAGCCGATGATGCATAATTACAGCATGCAGACACTGTACCTGGTTGAAACACTACCACAAGCTGTGGAAATTACTCATCCTGTCACAAGCTGTTGCACACAAGTGCTCCTGCAGTGGGTCATAGTCAATACTGTGTTGGAAAGTTGCAGCAAGGGCCTCAGTGACAGTGACTTTTTGAGCAGTCTGCACTGCATGTGTGCCTACCAAGATGAAATGATGGCAACCTCAGTCCTGACATATCATGCTTACCGAGCACAGCCCCGCCTCAAGAAGGCTTTAACATTGCGTGGGTCTAGCCTCAGCACATAGCCACAGTCTGCTTCAGCATCTGCTAAATTGCCAAGCTTCAAATGGGCCAATGCTCTGTTGTTGTATGCTGCGGCCAAGGTGCTGTCTGCCTCTAAAGCTTCACTATACAACCTGACTGCCTGCAATGAGATTCCAGCCTTTAGTTCTCCCCAACATTGAACGAGGTCAAGACACTGTGTGAGGTTTGACTCCAGTATGCCAATGACACTGTAGGAACACATCTGAAGATTGCTCAGCACGGTGGCTGTGCTCAGTGTGCAACCTTCCTGATTCAGCATCTCAGCCTATCAGGCCAGCTGCATAACATCTGGCTTCAATCCTGGCTTGACAGGCAACGTTCCAAGCTCCAGATTTGCTGTTGGCCAATTATTGCAGACTTTGGGATCACATATCTGACGGAGATCATGAAACAAATCTGTGATGGGAAATCAGGGTAGAAAGCGCCAAGGAGCTAGGCAGAGCATACTGAACACATGCATTGCCTGTTGAAGGTTGCCCTGTTTCAGTGCAGTGTTTCCCTGCTCCTTCAGGCCCTCAGCTGTTGATGAGCTGTTGCTGGTCACAGGCACGGAGGCTGCCTGAGAAGTGGCTGCAGGTGGTGAAGCTCGCATACGAGATTCCAAAGCTGCCGGGCTGTCTCGTTGCCTTTTGCGCTCATTCTGCGCTCTGGCTTCCTATACACCACAGACACTTGGCAGATGATACCTCGCCTGCAAAATTGCTATGAGAGTATATTCAGCAGTATGATGGAATGGTAAATCTGCTGAGCGCAGCAAGCAGGCATGAATGCAATGAGTGCAATGCGGAAGTTGTGCAAGCAAAGTACTCTACTTCAAATGTCCTGGCACCTGGTACGATGTTGCAACTGACTGCTGACCGCATACACTTGACTAGCAGAGGTGTGTTACACTGATGTTGATGCTTCCACTATTCAGTCAGTCAGACCTCAGGCTGGTGTACCTCTTGCATTTACCTACAGATGTGACCGGACTGGTGAATTCGTCAGAGGCTTTGTTTTGTAGATATTTTGTAGATATGAATGCAGAACTGACACAGTTTGATAAGCAGACTTCAATTAACCAGTTTGACGCCTACTGGCTTTCTGTGATCCTAGAGCCATGAACCAAGATGACAAATCAAAAGGAATACCCAACTCCACCAAAACTGCTGGTCATTGATGTACAAGTATGCTGCAGTGCTGATGTGGTAAGATGACACATCAATCAGCTGCCTGAACAGTGCAGGTGAGGCTTACGAAGGATATGGAGACAAAAGTTGGGGCTAGGGCCAAACCTGCACCCATGCCGCACTGCTGGAGACCTCTGGAATCTTGAAGTCAATTCGTCTAAAGTCATCACCGTTGTCAAAAGTTCTACCTATGAAGGCATCACCGTTGACCTGCACATTTGGCAACATGTAGTATGACAGCCTGACTGCAGGCTCAATGCAAGTGGCAACACCAGGAACACTGACACACTGGCATGTCTTGTGAATATCTCACCATATGGCTCTCCTCACCTGCATGGATGGATATGCAGCAGACTGCACTTGACAGGCACTCTGTATGGGGGTTGCTGCATGTCAGGAGGGCTGCAAGCAAGTGTCGTGACTGACCTGAAGGGCAATGCCACAGCATGAAGCTATCTCTGAAGCCCGCTGGTTGATGCCAGCGCCTGAAAAGGACGCTTCATCATCAGTGTACAGGTTGATGCCAATGAAATCATTGTCCTTGCTGTTAGACAACAAGGATGTGTGCTCCACCTGCCGTTGCCAGGTATGAAGGCGTCAGCAGTTCTTGATTCATTGACAGCAGCTTTCTTGCAAAGATGATGGTAGTTTGAAGCACAATTGGTTGCAACCCTCACCATGCTCATGGCTGTTGCGGTGTCTAACATAGCTTCATCTACATCTGAACTGCCAGGGACATTCTGCATTAGCGCTGCACGGCGAGCAGCCTTCTGTGCTGGGGTTCTGGGGCCCCGCCTTTTGGAAAAATGTTTCTGCATAACCAATATAGGTCAACAGCAGATCAGGACAATTTGTCGTGGATATTGCCTACCTTGCATCTGTCTGTTAATGCTTTGATTTCAGCTTCCTCTTTTTTGGGGTCAAACGTCTCTTCCCATTGTTCAATAGGTTCCGAGCTGCAAGAGCCAGTACTTCCTTTGCCTGTTGAAAAGGGCTATGACATACTGATTTCAGCACTCACGTTTCTTCGGGGACGTATACGAAGGTGAAAGCATGCGGTTTTGATGCCATGCTTCCTGATGCCGTGCTTCCTGACGAAGCCACTCTGGTCGCGTTCGGTCTCGTTAGTCGCAAGCGCAATGGGGCAGATAGGCCGCGCGACTGTCCACGGTCTGTGCAAGGTATGACAGGTATCGTACCTTTGGACAGTCGACAGAGCCAGGGCAATGGAAAGAAATGCAAATGTCACCCCAGCAGCCCCCCACGTTCAACTATAATCTGCTTTTCAGGGGAAAAGCAATTTGATCATAGCTTCCGCGCGATATAAAATGCGACATCAGCAGGTTCAAGTGTATGCTGAGCCATGGCACATTGCATCACATGTACAGGCAGGCAACACTGAAAGGTGTCACTGTTTATTTGATTCCTACTTGGCTGTACTGCAAGGCTAACAGGCCTCAGGTAAGGTACTATACCAACTTTACTTACGCTTACTACGACTATGAGAGACCTTTTTCATCTTGGTACAGGTGTCTGCACCTTATGCGGTACCATGGGCAAGTGTCCAGTGTGGTGCCCAACACCTTAGTGGGTCTGCCACAGCATCTTGACACTCTCTACAAAGAGTCTATGGCAAGGTTTTCAAAAATAGGTTCTAATCGATTGACGTCTTCAACTAAAATCTTGACCCCATTGTCGAGAAGTTCAAGCCCGGCCATGCCCAGCCCTTCCTCAAACAGCTGCCGGGTAATTTCTACAGTCTCAGAGCTGCTGAACTCCGCTTGCTGAGCTGAGTCTGCTGAAAGCTGCCTCGGCACGGAGTCATCACCATGCTCATCTGCTCGGAAGCCATCATTATAGCCTTGCAATGTTGTTGCTTTGTCCAACGAGTCCACTATCCGCTCATTGAGCACCAGATAGTCAACTCCCGCCAGAGCAATCGCATCTGCATTGCACATACAGGTTACCACTCTAACTCATGCTGCCTTTCAGGAATTAAGCAAGGCAAGCTGACAATACTGCCAAGGCAGGCAAGCAGAGTACACTCAACAAGAAAAGGCTTTTACCTGCTTTGTTTCGGAAGCCTGCAACCATGACTTTGGTCTTGGGATGGTACTTGCCGCAGTAGTTGTATATTCGCTCAGCAAGCTGCACCCCTGGGTTGTCATTGTCAAACAGGCTGCCACCATCTTGACGCGGTCCCTGTTTACCGACAAAACTATTAGACTCACAGCTTGTCAATAAATCGTGGTGCTTGGTGCAGCCTGCAGTAGAAGCCTGGCTGTGCCAATAATTGCATGTTACTTGCTCCACAGATGCTAAGGTGCTGCTACTGCAGAAGTGCAGGCTCACCTTTTGATTTCTGATGTAGCCAGGATGCTTCTTGTACCAGTCCATGATGCGACCCACATTGGGCTGAATCACACTCACACCCGCTTGTGCCGCAGCTTGCGCTTGAACAAAGCTGCAAAGCAAGTCATGTTGAGGTTTCAGTGCGCCGTAGAAGTCTGTGACTGTGTGTAATGGACTCATGGCACAGCAAACAAGTCTTGTTACAGCATACAATTGCTGGTGCTAGCCTATTCGGACCTGTAGATTAGAGTGACATGAGCAGCAATGCCTTCTGACTCCAGTTGCCTGCGTCAAAACCACAGACCTGGTAGATGAAAACAACACAGACAGGCACCTGCAGGAATGATAGTGGCAGCTACAAACAGTCCAAGCATGCACTTTGATGTGAACGCAAACAATCACGTTGTGTGTCAATAGCTGTAGTCTGCAAGTGAGCAAGGACTCACTTAGCTGCTTGTATTCCTTGCCAGGTAGCTGGCAGCCTGATCAAAAAAACGATTTGAGCTGACGCCATTCTGTTTGTAGTTGTCAATCAGTGAATGAGCCCTTGAAAGCATTTTGTCTGAAAGACATTGCAATGTATCAGCATCCCACAACCTTTATTGCAGCTTTGAGTTGCATGCAGGACTGACCTGTGTCGTAGGCTTCCCTTGGGTCTACTTCTGTGCTCACCCGTCCCTCTACTTGTTCAGCAAAGAGTGCCCCCACATTCGCCAAGGCTTTGTCCAAAATACATGCCAGCTTGTTGCTGGCATCAGTCTGGCACTTGTCATACTGGATGCCATGCTCAATAGCCATCTGCAAGTGCCAGGGTGAGTGAACGGTGCGCAGCTGGACGGCAGAGTCATCTGCACATGAATTGGCTTGCCTGATGTTCTCTGGATACACGAGGATTCCCCATCATACCAGCAAGCACTGTGCTGCTGACAGTGGCAGCCTGTAGCTCGAGATCCTCAACCTTTTGCATAAGAACTGTATCAGGGATGATGGTGCTCCATTTGCTCAGAGCTTCCAGTTCTGTAGCCGCTGTGGAGCTGGATGGCGGCTTGATCCTCAACTTTTTGGCTGTCGCTTGAGCCATACAACGGGTGACCGGTCGCAAGCTGCTTCGGAAACAGCTTTGAACGGCAATGGGTGCATTCGTACAGGGCATCCTGTATGAGCAGATAACGCCGGCATCCCTCCCGGAACATAGACATATCGTTGCTATGATGTCACTGCACAGGCTACGCCGGTTTCTTGGCTGTCAAGAGTCGTTTTTTGGGCGATCCAGCTGGATTAGTGAGTGAAGCATTGACTGACTCATGACAGAATCAAACAAACTTTGCACTGCCTACGTCAGCTCCAAAAGACATCGTACCGAACGTAGCTTGGAGTGTGATTGAGAGTTGTCAAGAGGCGTCATTCTGTCAGACAGTCGAAAGTGTTGTTCAAGATTGTCTGAACTGCGTCTCAACTTTCCTAGGATTCGATGGCTCCAAAAGCTGCAGCAAAACCCAAGAAGGCTCCAAACCCGATTCCGGAGCCGGAGGACAAAACCACACCCCCGACCTCACAGCAGTTGCAGCTGACTTCCGTGCCACTGACCCAGAGACACAGCAACAAGCCCTTGCAAGGCTATTAGCAATCAAAGAATATCCTGGTGCCAAGGTTTTGTGTGCAACGTGCTGACAAAATTCGTACAACTACATATCGTACAAATCTTGACTCGTGCATGCAGATTGCTGTTGGTTCACCTGACATTGTCACCGGTCTGTTGACACTCGCCAGCTCCGACAGCAACGAGGTGCAAACTTGCAGTGCTCACTGCCTAGCTCGCTTTGCAGCCTGGCAGGGTGTTGCGCAGCTGGCAATCTGCACACCCAAGAATGCTGAGGTAATGCTGTGCATGTGCCTCCCAAGCCTTCCATGCTTGCCACTGCCCCTGACACTGCCTGTATGCCTGCAGATTCTTTGGAGAGCATGCTTCCTCAATAAGACAACAGCTGGAGCCCTCAGGGCAAGTTCTTGATACATATCTGCTGTCTTCTGTTGTTCCATGCATTCGTACAACCAGGCCTTAAAGTGCAGCAATTGCTGATCATGCAGGTTGTGAGCAAGGAATTCTTGGAAGGATGTTTGAGATGCTTGGCAAGCATGTGCTTTGCATCAACAAGCGTATACCAGCAGGCTCAGTTCCTTCAGCAAGGCCCCACTGATTGCTTTGTATCAGCACTCAAGTCCAAAGATTCAGGTGGGTGTCCAGCAGCAACTCAATCATTCCAGCAGGCTTTCCAAACAACACTTGCTCTCCCGCAGTGTCTTCAACACAGCTTAGAATGCAGGAACGTGCCTGTCAGCTGACATCTGCTCTGACAATGGACAAAGAAGCCTGCAAGTCCCTTGTGCCAGGGAGCTTGCAAGGCTTGCTGGCCTTGTGTTAGCATGGCTTCAGTGGCAGCAGTGCGAGAAGCAGGCTTGCCATGCCCTGTGCCGCCTTGCCAGGCCATCTGCAGGCTGCCATGCATGCTCTGACCTGCAGGCTGCAGGTGCACCGCTCATCCTGCTGCAATCTCTGCAAGGTATGAACCTGACACCTGAAGCGCAGCGCCCATCATGGCAAGCTTTCTAACCCAAGACCCTGTTGACCCTGCTGCCCTTGCTTCAAGATGTATGAGTGGCATGTTGCATGCGTGGAGCAAGCTCAACATCAACTCTGCAGAGGCTAGCACCCATGAAAATATACAGAACAAAGTGTGACTCTTGAAGCCAGGTGCCAACTTAGGACAAGCAAAACTAGGTCTTGCTTACTAATCAGTTTTTACTTTACTTGCCCTTTGATGTTTCATGGCCCATGGATCACCTCAGAGCCTACAGACGATAATTTGTTTGATGCAAGTTCTTTTTGGCAAATTCAGCAAAGCAATTTGTGCACTCTAACTCTGCAAGCAAACAATCTTCTCAAGATTTTGTAAATGTTTGATCAGGCAGGTGGAGAGACAAATGCGTATTGCATGACTCAAAAGAAGACCCACATGTCAATGAGCTTATGCACCACATTTGTGCTCAAGCACATGAATGTGAAATTTGCATGTGTGATACATGCTGTGATTGGTGCTACTGGTCAACAATGTCAAAGCAGTAGCACCTGGCCAGCTTTGGTCAGCTGTCATGCAATGAGGCAATTTGCTGTCACACGTCCTGTAGGAGCAGGTGAATTAAGCCGAAGCAGCAGTCAGGCGGATCAGTTATGCGGCCCTATTATTGAGGAGACTTGTAGAAGCAATTCCACAAGCGGCTTTGGAGGTACACACCCAAGTCTGTCATGCTGGCTGTATTCCGTGAGTGCTTTGCTGCCCATCAAGTGTGTGCCTGGGGTCTGCTTTTGTCTTCCTTACCGACACAGCTCTGACACATGTCTCTGCACGTCATCACAGCTAAAAGATGATGATGTTAAACTTTGCATGATTGGGCTTTGGCATCTGCAACCCCACAAATATATGGCAATGCCTGCACAATCAAAGGATACCCTCAGTGCTTGCATCTTCGTATTCAGACTTGCGCAACTGAGAAGCACATATCTGTTCATCTCTGCCCAGAGCTTCACGCAGACCGTAAACGGTTTGCAGTTGAATCATCAGGTGCTTGAGGCAGGAGGCTTACAGACGCTGTTGACTCTGCTTCCAGTACCAGAGTCGCTTGCATCAGCTGATGCAGCCTCGGCCACACCTGCTGCGGCAGCTTCCACAGCTGCAGCTGCAGTCACGGTTAGCAGCTCCTTCCTGGGCGAACAGGTCTGCTTCACACAGGCTCCAGGCATCCCTCTTGCAGCTTCTTGCAGCCATCATGCAGTCACAGCAAGCTCGCAGTGCATGGCTGGCAGCTGACAGCAACAGCAGTGCAAGCAGCTCCAGCTGTGTTGCGGTGCTTTTGAACATCTTAGATCCAGAAACCCCTGCCGTTCCAGTAGCAACGCCAGCTGCTGTGGTGGCTCCAGCAGGAGGTAAAGGGACAGCAGTTGGCAAGGCTGATGGCAAGGCAAATTTGAAGGCAGCTGCAAGGGCAAGCCTGAGGCCCCTGCTGGGACCGCCTGCAGAGCTGGTGCCGCCGTTTCCCAGTGTCTGTACAGCTGCCTGCTGTGCAGTGCCTGCAGGTCATGCACCCTTCCTTGTCCTGATCATCAAACAGAACTGCTCCTCTCTGTGTGGTCACATTTGTGTGTGATGACCCATGCCATCTAGCACCTGCTTTGAGTGCTTGTCCTTTGGCAGCTGGGTGCCGAAGCAGAAGCTGTTGGCTGCACATACTATACTAGAGGCTACTTGCAAGCTGGCCCTGCAGCATGCATGGTGCTTACTAAGCACTGCTTAGGGACCTTGCAGCAGCGCATCATGGACTTGAGCCGTGCCTCAGCCAGATACTATGTATCTGATCCAGGGAGACAACTTGCATGCCGAGGGGCGGCTGTCAATCATGTTCTGTACCCATATTTGGTCTCGTTCTCATGCACCCCTTGCCTGCGCAGGAGCTTGCCAAAGAGCCTGCCTTGGTCCTCCTGCTACTGAAGGGGCCTCTGCTCAAGCATCTGGCCAAGATCTTGATGTCACCCACAGATCAGCTTGTGCAGCATGCTGCAGTGCTGCTGCAGTATGTGGCACTGAATGCGCAACCAGACCAGCTGCCTGCTGCTGAGGTCAAAGCTGTCATGAGCAGCCTTGCACAGCACTCACTGGAATACAGATAACCAGGTCTTTACAAACAGCTGTAGGCAGTGCGGCATGCAGCTTGCCACCATTCCTATTGCTGCCAGATGTGAAGCGCCCGCTACCCTCCCCTCCAAAGACCCCTCCACCTCCCCCGTTGCCACTATCAAAATTCATCTGGGATGCAATGGATTATGACAAGTTGTCCCCAAAGCAGTTTGCCGTTGTATAGAGGACCAAGTCTGTAGAAGGACATTCCTAATTATGCCATCTGTCCCTAGCTTTGGGTAGGCTAGGTGCTTCAGCTAGTCCAGACATCCCTGTCAACACGCATCTTGACATTCACAACCTAGCTACAGCCTTGATTGCTGGCTGCATGGGTCATATTTGTGCCATATTGGTAATGCAGTCTGGGGTCATCTTGAAATCCATAGACTGAACGTAAGGCTACAACAGCCAAATCAGCAAGTTACGGCCATACCATCCACAACATACCCCTTCGCATCCGACCAGGGAAGTCATACTGGGTTGAGCTCAAGCAGAACTCGGCTGAGTGATCGCCTGCGAACCTTGCATGCTGTAGTGTTTTTTGTCTTCATTCGTGCTTGTTGCATCTATCTTGTTTGTTGCATCTTACCGTTGCAGTGCTATCCATGTACGCTCACGCGTACAGTTTTTGCAGTGTGCAAAGCGGTTGTGCAACGTTGGTTCCTGCACACAACACCGCCCTGCCAGATTACATGCTCATGAAGGGTGTGAGCAGCATCAACCTGGGCATACATGTATTTACGCACGACCGTGGATTCTCAGGTGTACAAGTTCAAACTGTGTAGCAGAGGTCTGTCATAGGGCTTGTGCGGCGCAACGCTGAAGCATAGGGCATCTCCAAGCGGGTGTACAATCACCCGGCGTCAGCGGCGGCTATAGTATCATGGCAGAGCTTATAGCAGAGGTGCTGGCTTTGCACAATACGCTGCACACAGACAGGTCTCAAACTGAAACACTCAAAGCCGAACGTGACCGGCTTATACAATGTCACCACACAATCAACAAACGTTGCAAGCAGCTTGAGGAGGAGGCAAATGAGTTGCAAAAAATGCTGGCTACCCGAAATGGGGATTTGAGCCAAGAACTTGGGCTGCAGCCATCTTACAACAAGTGCTTAGCCGAACTTGCAGGTCGGCCATCAATCCTCACTTTGCCTAAGCCAGCCCATCACAACTTGACCCCACTGATTCATAGATAGTTTTGCAGAGGCCAACAGCAAATTTGCGCAGCTGTCCGCAAAGACAGAGCAGGAAGTCAATGACATACACCTGAAGCTACAACATGCCGAGGCCAGTCAAGCTCACCTGGCAAGCATGCTGGATGTAGAGAAGCAAGCTCATGCAGCAACTGCCGCATGTTTGAAGCGAACACAGCAAAAGAACATCAGAGAAGTCCAACAGCTAGAGACTAAGGTGATCAATGCATTTTGCTCCCAATCAAAAGTGCCACAAACAGCAACAAGAAGTTTCTGCACTCCTCTGAATCCCTTTGTAAGTTCATCAAAAGGTAGTCGCATTGGGCAAAGTCAATGCAGCAAGTTCTACTTTCTGTCTCATGGTGTTAATTCTTGTGTGGTATGCAGTGTGAGGCAGCATCCCAGGCAATGCAAGTCAGGATGAACAAGGCTCTGCTGGAGCAGCACAAACTGCAAGAGCTGCTGGAGCAGGAAAGATCAGCCTTCAGAGCGTCCATGATTACACAGTCCGATGATCGCAAGGATGCAACCTGGAAGAGCAAACTGATGAAGCTTAGGGCTGAGCTAGAGCACACAAAGCAAGAAAGGGACAGCTTCAAGCGTCAATGCATCAGATGATCTCATGCATGAGTCATGTTGGTGTCTTGAGGGTGGAGGTGCAACGACCACCAACGACGATGCCAATCCTAGCAATACAGAGGCTGTCAGTGACCTACTTTACACAGAGACATTTGTGCTGCTGACAGCTTTTATCCACCAATAATGTACACAAAATACACCGCCAAGCAGACGGCACATATTCAAAGCTGCCTTAGCAATCCATACACCCCACAGAGCCTGAACAGACAGCTGAACAACAGTAATCAAGGGACAAAACACAAGGCAGAAACCCAAAAGCATGACATTCCGTGTGTATGCAAAGGACTGGGATGCATACAGTAACCCATCATATACAAACACAAGAGAGTTCAGAGGCTGCACAATGCAAACCAGCAGCCAGAGGATGTGGTGCAGGATTCTGATAGTGTCTTGGCTTTGGGTAAATAAAGAGATCAGCCAATCTTGAGCTACAAAGAATGCTATGCCAAATGCTGTCCCGATGGCAAGACCACTCAGCAGTACCCGTCTGCACAGGATCTGAAGGCTTCTGCAAAACACGCACACATGCTCAGACATACAACTTTGGAATACAAGACTGAGTTGAGGATGTGCAATGCTTGGCACCTACAAGCAGCTGTGCCTTCCCCTGTGTGGAGGAATGTTCTATGAAGCCCAGACACAAGTCAATATGTAGGTGACATGAATTGTGCACCTGGCATCATTGTTATCAGCACTGGTATGCATTTGATGAGAAAGTCTGCTGCCCAGCACTGTACCCGCCACAGCAAAGCCATCTGTCACATAGGATGTCAACAGCCACAGCTGAGCAACAATTTGGTGTGCTGCAAGAGCAGCTGTGCCCAGTCTAGAAGCTACTGCCAGTGCAATGAAGAAAGTCGCCTGCGCAGAAACACCCAAGTGTTCACCAGCCTGCCCACTGTTGCCCTGAGAATGCAAAGTGACGCTGTACTTGCATTCATGCAGATAAGCTTATGTTAAGTGCATGCCTTTACAGGCCTTCACAGTGGGCAGCTCTTGTCTGGCAGAACTTGAATCATGGGCTCTTGAAGTGCAGCTGAATGCATTCTGACTGTGCTGCCAGTGTTGTGTACACCAGCTTCGTTGGCATACACACAAAATTTTCAGTACACATGAGAGAGAAAGAGACTGTTCTGTCAGGTCCAACAATAATTCTCTATAAAGATCCAGAAGTTCTCTGGTATGAACAAATGCACATCATCTGTACGCATGCCAGCAAGCTGCCATACACAGGGAAGGAAACTGCAAACATAATTCTATTCACTATGTTCACAATTGATTGTCCCTACCACTCATCATGGCCAATGCTGGGGTCAAAGGACTGCTGTGCAGCTTCTACCATACCTGGTAGAAAGTCCTTTACTGCTGTACACATGGAAGTAAGTGAGCATGGCAGTAGCGGCAGACCTGAAGTAGGCTGGACCTGACCAGCATGCTGGCGCCATCAGACAGAAAGCCCAACAGGTCAGCCCTAGCCGTGCTGCCAGCTTCAGGTGACTCACTGACAGAGCCCACCACCTGGACAACCTCAGACATTCAGAGAGAATTTTGGTGACGATAGTAAGGCACTCAATAAGAAAGTGAGTAGCAATTGGACAAAGCATATGATGCACACTGGAATGCCAAGAGAGTGAGCTAGTTGCAGCAACTCAGGCATGACAACACCACAGGTGCAAGCTGCCAAATTGAATGCAGGCACT
Organism: Asterella californica; assembly: GCA_036924285.1. Taxonomy (NCBI): domain Eukaryota; kingdom Viridiplantae; phylum Streptophyta; class Marchantiopsida; order Marchantiales; family Aytoniaceae; genus Asterella; species Asterella californica. The sequence goes on along the minus strand of JAYKYS010000258.1, from coordinate 9,576 downwards.
TGTTGCTGACGACTGAGCTTTGGGCTAGTACTTCCAATTGTAGACGCGTGTGAAAATGAGCTCAGGCGTTAGCCTGAGCAGGCGTTTGTCAACCAGCTGGGCAATCCTTTGAAAATCAATTGTTTGAGCACAGCATGTTGATATCTGAATACTTGTGAAGGTTCAATCAAGTCATGCATGAAATGGTTAGTTCAGGTTAGACATGCCATGCACTGATACTGGTTGCTTGGCACACAGCAGTCTACCTGACAGCGCGTTAGATTGAGATAGCAAAGTATACACACATGCCACAGCGTGACACATGGTCTTGTTGTTGCTGCCCGCAAACCACGCTGTGAATGTCAACAAGACAGACACCAGCAACACCATCAGTGCCTGTTCAAGAGCAACAGTGGTTGAATGTATAGAAGCTTGGCACAATGCTGCCACAGTCAAGTGCATGCAAATGTTGAAGCAATGCAGATGACATGTATGTGACGCGTGCTGAGATTCCCACCAGTTGCTCTTCATCTGTGTGAAGTGCGACATCAGAGGCAACGGGGCTGCCAGAGTGATCTTCTATCAGGAGAGGAGCTTCATGTTCAGCTGCCGGCTCAGTCATGACTGGAGGCAACAGCTTGACTAACAGCAATCCTGCAGTGAACAAGCATGAGCTCAATTAGCCATGGTTTGCAAGTTGCAAATGTTAGGGTCAATGTTACAGCACTGAACGACATCATTGAGTCAAAATTGAATCTGTGATGATGTGTGGTTTCCTCTTACAAGATGCGTTGGCCATGACTTGCCTTTTAGAAGGCAGATGCATACGCTGCATTACCAACATGGCCTGATGTTTTGCAAACGTCCAAGCTAACAGGGTTGTGCACCTATACAAGTTAGTCAGCCACCTTGATTGGTGATGAACGTACAGCTACGTCAGTCATGTTCAACCACACCAGCATGCCATCACATTGTTGCGGTGCGCGACAAGTGTAATGGAGCAACCATCTCTGTGCTGAAAGCGTGATACAGAATTAGCAGTACAGTATCAAGGTGGACAGAAACCAGTCAAGTTGCAGCTGGTGATGAGATACATTGCATAGCCCCGGGGGGGGGGGGGGGGGGGAGTGATGTACAGTACATGGTAGTCTGTGCCCCCACATGGCTGTGATACCTACACAGGCTGCAATGAAAGCAGATGACAGGGTGACTAAGCCCATGCTGCGCAGGTAGGATCCATGCAGTCCCAGGCCAGCCTTGAAAACCAGCACGCTGCCTGCTATCTCTAGCAAGGCTTGCCCACTGATGAGAAGGCTGACAGCAGTCACCCTCTTGAAGCCCTGCATCACCATCAACGCCAGTCATCAGTGCTGCTCTGATATTTGACCAGGTCTTGCCAAAACAAGCACAAGTAGCCCAGTTCAAGGTCACATAAAAAGGATATCTTGTACTGGTAGGAAACCAGCTTCGTGCGATGACACTTGCAGCTTTGTACATACTGTATATATGTTATACACATTATACACACATGATAAAACACAAGAAAGCAGAGACTGGCTCAAAAATGCTTGTTGCTGAAAATAAGCAACGTATTCTTGCATACTGGCATACGGGAATGCAAGTAAGGCTGTGCCCATGCAATAGAGGCAATACACCCCTCCGCTAAATGGTTGGAGTGATGCTGCAAACCAGAAGAGCCAACCTGCAGAATGCCACTGAGCGTCATGTTGAGGCAGCACCAAGGGGGTGATGGCCACCCGAATCCACCAGTAGGGGGTAGCCTCATGCAGCACCTCTGGCTGCAGCTTCAGAAGCAAGGTAATGGGCTGCTTCAGGGCAGCAAGGGTGCAGCATGCCAAGACGCCCTCCTGCCAGCCCACTGCAAAGCCCCACAGCCATTGCTGGGGTGGTTGCACAAGCAGCATGTGTGTCTATAGCAAGCTATAAGGACATAGGAAGAGCAGGCACAGGTGTTGCCTGTATCTTTTCGTACCCATAAAGGGGGGTTAGGATGGGCTGTGTGGCATAAAGGGGGGGTGATGTGCTGTGTGGGGAGGGTGCAAGTTGATTCAAAAACATGAATGTGAGCAGGCCGGAATGGAGCTATGCTTGCATGTACACACGAGCGCCAGCCTGACGTGTCTGTGGAGCATTGCCCAGTCCTTTGCCCCAGCGTTGTTGCCCAATTTGGCACTGACGCCATCGGTGAGGAAGTTAAACAAAAAGCAAATCGTGTTTGCCGTTGTAGCAACTGCACCAAATCCAGCTTGCATACTGCTACCACCGTAATTGCCCAGCAGTGCGGTCTGCAGGGTGACGGTCACGTTCGGAGCAACTGTGAAACACAACGCCATGTTAGTACGCACTCAAGACATTGACGAGACAGCTCTCACAGTCCTAACCGCCCGTTTGCGTACTGCATCACATGAACAGAAAAATGTACATGTACCATTCAGCAGAATGCTGGGTACAGCGACTGCAAGTATCTGAGCCCAACTGGCCTCTGTGTGCACCATGCTCAGTCCGCGCTTCGGGCATCCGCATGCGCAAAGCGCAAGCCAGCAGAAGACCACGGCTCCGAAACCATCCTAAGTAGCCTGCCCTAAGTGCTGTGATGGAGTTGCATGGTCCAGGGGGCTGTTTACATCATCAGTACATGTGTGCTTGAACAGAGCTTGGCGCCCCATGAAGAAGGTGGGTTGCTAGGCTGGATGATAAGAAGTCTATTGCGGCCCTGGTCTCATGTACCTACCCTGCCATATGCAATCTGCATTGGATGCTGCAGCTGAGGACACTCTACATCCTGGTTTATTACATAGCTCGCACTACTGGCAAGGCAGTGACTGCATGCCTCTTCAGCTTGCTACCATGCTAGTCCTTCAGCAAGATGCTTGATAATATGTGAAAGCATACCAGACTACAGCAGTGTAGCTCAGCCCGTGACAAGTCATATGTGTGTTGCACGCATGCACACGAATTAGACAATGTGCATACTGATGACTCGATTTGCACTCGATGATTCTTCACATGTGCAACTTATGCCAAGTTCTCACAGCTCTGATTTCTTTACAGATACTGAGGACACAGAACAACCAGACATCATTCCCAACACTGAACAGGTGTTGGTCATGCACTGCGCCGATCAAATCATCATTTCAGAATGCTGCATCAGACGTACTCAGGGGGAACAGAGCTGTTCTTACACACCAATGCAGAAGCAATCACAGAGAAGCGACTCTTGTGTCATCATGGCTACCAAAATTGCCATACAAGTTGACTGTACTGGCAAGTCAATGAAACCCCCTGCAACAGGCTGTACAAGTCCTTGAGGAGCCTGCCTAGTTGGTTCACCCATGATAGCCCCTGCCTTGATGCAAGCCCATCATGTCTAGCTCTCACGTACATGTACATACTTGTTAACATTAGTCCACCTGCTGCAGACGGGCATCATTCACCCTGCAGGCCAGAGAAATCTAGCAGCTATCACCAGTCTGGTCAGTGCCCTCCAAGCAGCGTCCAGTGTTGTTGCTTCCGTTATTGTTGTCTCCCTTGTTGCCAGTGCCAGTGTTATTGTTACCAGTGTTGCCAGTGCCGGTGTTGTTGCACCCGACATTGCCACAGCCACCAGTGTTACCAAAGCCAAAGTTTCCGCTGGGGCACCCCTCTGAGGGATCGGCGGGGCAGTCGCCAGCAGCCTTGATTGCACCTATACATCAAGGCTGTATGGTCAGCTGGGATATGTGAGCGACAGCAGGATGTAACTTGATGATGCTTTGAGCAACATGATGCAGCTGCAAAGCAGATGAAAGAATCATGTCTGTGGTGGACAAATGCTTAAAACATTGGAGACTGGACACATGTAGTCCTCACATTGCAATCACTGTGAGAGTATAACACCATGCGGTGTATGACGGTGGATGCAGAGGCATTGTTGGAGACAGGTGACCAGCAACAGCAATGAGCCATATGCATGACAGGCCAAGCACACTTGAGGAGAGGCAAGCAAATGGTGCCAACCAGCAAGGTCATTCTGGGTGACATCATAGCCAGCAGGAAGGCTGCAAGGGCAGGGCAAGCTCGAGCCTGCAGCAGGGCAGCAACACACATCAGCTCAACATAATGTGCTGACCCTTCAAGGTTTTAGTGTGATGACACTCCGTTATTGCAACACCCCTGCGTTCTCTTGTCTGACTGCAATGTCAGGATGTTGGCACTTGCCTATCCGCTCTTCGGGGGCGAATATGCTAATTTCTGACATGCACTGACTAGGACAGAGCTCATTGAAGCCCCCAATGGGTAGTGCTGACAAGTCATAAATCAGCCTATTGTAATAAGCAATACCCATTTGGTGCAGAGCGACATGCTGCCCATGAGTCGCAGCAACGAGTCACCTTCAGATGGGCCATGAGTCTCCCAAAGGGTACACAACCTTGGATGTAATGGGCAGCTGTTGATGAATGCTTGTGAATGCAGACGTCAATAGCTTTCAGCACAGGCAAAAAGGAGCATTGACAAAGACAAAATCGTGCCCAGGCAGGCAAGAAACTGGGGCTGCTGCCAGGTTGTCATGGCCAAAAGCATGACTGGATGTGCAGGATGGCCAAGTACAAGCAAGAACCACAGAAGTGCAAGAGTGATACATCAGCCACACTTACTCGGGTATGAAGTCAGCACTGATGTCTCGGATGTGTCTGGGACACCTCCTGCAGCTGCATACTTGTAGTTCTCGCTGATCTGAGCCCAGTTGAGAACCAAAAAGAAATTGGCAATCCATCCAGCACGGTTTTGGAAGTGCTTCAAATAGTATGCATGCTCCCACACATCAATGCCCAGGATAGGAATCCCAGCTGTGGTGTTAGTACCCGCAGCCAGTGCTGTTTGCAAAGGGTTGTTCTGGTTGGGGCTGGTGGTGACGGCAAGCTCATTGGCAGTGGCAATGAGCCATGCCCAGCCAGAACCAAAGACACTGCTTGCAGCAGCTGTGAGCTGTGCCTTGAAGCCGTTGAAGTCGCCGAAAGCTCTGTCGATGGCAGCCTGGAGAGCATCACTGGCAGCTGTGTCATACTTGGCATGGCGACTGCCAGCAGGAGCCAGATGCTTGAAGAAGAGTGCATGGTTCCATGCTCCACCTCTGCAAAACACGAAGCTTGCTTGAAACGGGTATAACTGGCAGATGTCCGCAACGACATAGCATTGGCAGTGGCTAACTTACCCGCTGTTCTGCAGTGTCTTGGCAGCCGCTCCACTCACAATACCGGTGCCAGCCTGCCTTTGTAGTTCGGCAAGGCTCAGCCCCTGAAGCTGACTATTGTTGCCGACCAGAGCAGGCAAAGCGGTGACATACGTGTTGAAGTGTTTGTCGTGGTGAAGCGTCATCGTGAGCTTGTCGACGTACGGCTCCAGCGCGTCATAGGCGTAGGGCAGTGGAGGCAACACACCGACTGGGAGCTGTGAATCCGCATCCTGCGGCATTACATTAGCATGTGGGTGTGGGCCAGCGGTCAAGACGGTAGAGCATCGCCAGATCTTGTAGGCAGTATAACAAAGCGGAAGTCAGGTGCAGGTGACGGGCTGACGTCGAGCTCGAGCCCGATCACCGGCACGCTTAGACCTGGGCCACGCACCTGTGTTTGCAGGAGGGTTCTTCGAGGCACATCGCGTGACGCTGCATGAAACAAATTCTTGCGTCACGCAAAGACACGAACATTGGGCACGCACAAGCAACACCGACACGCCACAAGGAATCGTTTAGCTCGCACAGGCATGAACGAGCACAACCCACCGCGAACTCCACATATCAAAGTAAGGACAGCGATGGGTAGCGTTAGTTTCGACATGTTGCTTGCTGGTCGTGTCAATGCACTCAGTTGGGTCAGTTGAGGGAGTTTGCAGACAAGGTCAGGTGCGATATGACTAATCGCCTACTGCATTCGAATCGCGTCTGTGCGTCACTTCGGTGTTCTTCCCACGAACTCCCGAAACAAAAGCAACTACACATAAGCTTCTCTATAACATGAGGGCACTGCTATGATGTATTCTTCTACAGTTCCAGGCAACTCACCAAGCCAGCTTGAGATTTTGTCTACCGTACTACATTGAAGGAAGGTCGATTAAATAAATAATTGCTTTTTGACTCGACCGTAATTACATCGCTACGGTACGCCAATACATAGTGCGAAATGATGTTACAGACCGTAATCACGATGATCTAGTCGAATAAAAATAATTACAGCAGGGCCCGACCTTATATAAAAAACGACCTTGTTTAAATGTAGTACGGTATTGGCCAAACTTGCTGTCAACCTCAGGGCGTTGTGCCAGAGCAATTGGCTTGAAATGAACAGCAGTATGCTATTATACTATAGAAGAAAAACAATCACAAGTGGAGTAGGGACTGAGCACCGAGCTGCTCCTGTCGTACCAAAACAGAGGTAGTCATAAAGGAACACTCAAGTGATGATTGCAAGTGATGCTTGTTCAACAGGCTTAGCAGTGCCGTAACTCAAGAATCAGACTTTGAACCAGCAAGAAAATGCAGTTGTATACAACCACAAAAATGTTTCCAGAGGTCTGCCTATAGCTACGCATTGTATGAGGTGAGCACTGGCGTCTCGGATGTGTCAGGGACACCTCCTGCAGCTGCATAGTTGTAGTTCTCGCTGATCTGAGCCCAGTTGAGAACCAGAAAGAAATTGGCAATCCATCCAGCACGGTTTTGGAAGTGCTTCAAATAGTATGCATGCTCCCACACATCAATGCCCAGGATAGGAATCCCAGCTGTGGTGTTAGTACCCGCAGCCAGTGCTGTTTGCAAAGGGTTATTCTGGTTGGGGCTGGTGGTGATGGCAAGCTCATTGTCCATGGCAATGAGCCATGCCCAGCCAGAACCAAAAACACTGCTTGCAGCAGCTGTGAGCTGTGCCTTGAAGCTGTTGAAGTCGCCGAAAGCACTGTTGATGGCAGCCTGGAGAGCATCACTGGCAGCTGTGTCATACTTGGCTTGTTGACTGCCAGCCGGAGCCAAATGCTTGAAGAAGAATGCATGGTTCCATGCTCCACCTCTGCAACACGTGAAGCCCGGTCAATAAGTGTACAAGCATACCTTGTACAGGTTATGAGCGTGTGCAGTCATCAGGAAACCTCAAGGTAGCATGTACATGAAGGCAACAGCCTTACCCGCTGTTTTGCAATGTCTTGGCAGCCGCTCCGCTCACAACACCGGTGCCAGCCTGCCTTTGCAGCTCGGCAAGGCTCAGCTCCTGAAGCTGACTATTGTTGCCGATCAGAGCAGGCAACGCGGTGACATATGTGTTAAAATGCTTGTCGTGGTGAAGTGTCATCGTCAGGTTGTCGACGTATGGCTCCAGCGCGTCATACGCGTAGGGCAGTGGAGGCAATACACCGACTGGGACTTGTGGACCATCCTGTAGCAGCAAACTCGATTTTTCTGAGGCAGCAGCCAGAGGCGAAAGATCAGTTGACAAGCAGATCCAGATCTTCATCTGCAAACCCTGTACGACAAGGCGGGCGAAACACACCTGAGCTTGCAATAGGCTTCTGTGCGGCAGAATACGTGACGCTGCATGACAGAGACAGATTTAGAGCTGGAGGGGTGTCGCCAATTGGCAAGACAGACAAGCAGTTTCAGCTATACAAACTCACCGCAGACTTCAGACAGCAGAGCAGCGCAGGCAATGGACAGTATCAGCTTGGACATTTCGCTTGCTGATGTCGATAACGCGTCCACGGGAAATTTGTTGCGGGACGTGTATGGAAAAAGGACACCGGCTGTGCACGTCTGTTTAGCTTGACATGCTTCCAGCGTGTGGCATTGAGTAACAAGCAGGTCCAGCAAACGAAGAAGATGCCTACAACCTGCTACCGACCTGAGTACGGGCAGCAGGTTTGAGCTGTGTTGATTGTTTTGGGAATTTGTTTTCTCTCCCGTATATGGACCTAATAGGACCAGAGCAAATTCCCCAAAAGAGTGCATTTTGATTTTGTTTCATTTCCAAGCCCAGATGGTCACCTTCGGCCAATTGGTCATCGCTTCTAGTACAGTACACTAGGTGCGTGAGCAGATAAATACATCCTGACCCTACTCTGTGCGCACTCAAAAACCTTCAATCAGGGCAATTCACTGAATCACTTCCCGAATAAGTGCAGATGCACAGCCATAGCTTTCAATTTACAGTCTTGCAGATAACCTGGCCACCACGTTGCACGCACAAGTACAGTGGCAGGTATCACTGAACAGGACACATGATTAGCGTCTTTATGCATCTCTTTTGTGCAAAGCATCACTATGAGGTACGAAATACCCAGCATGACATGAAGCAACTATATATATCGCTAGTAAAAGAGGGTTTCAATACAATAATATACCTGCCATATCCCAACTGTAGCCTTATCCTGGGGTGTTGCGTGGGAGCTCAATAGAGGACAGATTGATCATGTTTGCAAAACATGATACTGACCATCAGTACACCCCATTCTGACACTGGCAAATGCAGAAGTGTATGCAGCCACAGTGGAGTAATCTGCAAAACTTAGCTCCAGAGTCTGCAGCTCAAGCTGGGTCGGGCTTTCACAAAAGCCATCAGGCAGGTTACAACAGATACAAACATACATGGCTCTGTAACCAGTGTGCTTACAGCTTACATAGAAGCAGAGCCCAGCTGGATTGGCAGCTTCCTGGTGACATCTCCAATGCGCCCACGGCCCTGTTTGTACGTCAGCTAATGGTCAGCATGCAGCTGGCTGAGCACCTTCGCCTCCTCCACCCATTTATGCATATGTTGCCGTTCCAGCTGGCGTGCCTCAGTTACTGATGGAGGGTCTAAAGGGTTCGAGAACATCAGCTGCAAGTTACAGAAGACATCAGATGACTGCGAGGCAAGAAGTTCACACAGATGCGTCACCTGTCAACAGGCTTTTCTTGCATATGCTGGCAATAACAGCCACACATCTGCAACACAAGACAGTGGCACAGGGGTTGAGTTTGGCATTAGCAGGCGATAAAAGCATACTCAACTCAGAGCCTCCTCAGAACCATCTGCAAGACTTAGCAGGGATGCTGCACTGCCAGGCCTTCACTCACATAGGAGTTTTGAGAGTGAGGGGCTTACATCCAGGTGATGCGCCCCTTCTGGAATGACAACAGCCACAACTGACTCTGACACATCTTCCAGAACTCCAAACCCATGCCAAGGGTCCAGCAGACCATTGCTGAACACAATGTTAGAAGCAGTTCCTATCTTCCTTCCACCCCAGCTACAACAAGAGCAGCATTGTCAACACATTGGCCTTTCCTTGTGCTTATTCACCCAAGGATGCGTGACGGCAACCAACTGACACCTGAGTAAGCTTGACTTTGCCAAACACATTGCAGAAGAAGACTGGCATACTAAGCACTCAGCTTGCAGCCCCATGCAAAGAGCAAGGCGATGTTGCCAGAAACGTGCAGTGAAAACATGCAGCACTGACTTGTCCTGGGCCCAGTATGGGCGGGGAGTGACCCCCCACTCTCTCTTGCACTCCTTTGCAAATGCTTTCAGGTCCCAGGGTTGCTGCCAAAACATGTCATCCACTGCAGAC
>JAYKYS010000257.1:0-50560 GCA_036924285.1 Asterella californica | reverse complement strand
CCTTGTCTTTCTGCATAGTTGCCACTGTCTTCTCCAGCCTTGGCAGATCGGCCAAGCGCTGCAAGACAATGCATCACAAATTAGAGATGCCTGCAGTGTACAATTATCAGCGCAGGAGCATGGGGATGGGGGGCACACTGGCTGTGTGTTGGTGCCCGAGCTACAAGAGCCACTGTCAGTGCTGGTTGACATAGCCTCACTGTTGGACACCTCACCTACTGCTGCTGGATTCACCTGCACACACCATGCAATTGCTTGACATCTACCCCACCAAATGTTATAGACTTGTGTAGGTTCACTCTGGGTCATGCACTTGACGCGTGGCATACACAAATTGGATACAGCAACCTGAGCATAGAGCACTAACGTGTGATGGATGTGGTGGATGATGCGAGTAGTCTCCAGCAAGGTGCCATAGGATTTGTGCATACAAATCAATACTATTTACCTTCAAAGTGTAGTTGCCTTCAAAATGTAGCGCAAATGACAGTCAATGTGCATGTTCAATGATGCATCAGGCAGATGTGGAGGAAAGATATAGTTTGTGGAAGTTGACAAGTTTGTACACGCAGCCACAGACTCAGAAGGTTAGCACAGTAGAAGCATGGCATACCTGAGTCTCTACTGAAGGGTGAGCATGGGGCAGAGCAGCCTTCAGCTGATTCTCCTCGGCATCAGCTTGGTCTTGAGTGTCTGTTCTGCCTCTTGTGCTGTCATGCAGCTTGGTCTTCAGTGTCCTGAGCTCCTGTGTGGCACAGTTTCATGAGGAACGGGAAAGGGTTTTGTCATTATAATGTGCAAGAAGAAAGCATGCATATCTGATCCCACCTTTGACACTTTTCAATGAGTTTAATAAGATGCACAGCAATGGTGCAATGTCACATAATCCAGCCATCTGCAGTTATGAAATTGACTCAAAGTTGTGCCAAGCGAAGGACAAATGGTTTTTGAATGGCTGTTGACACCTGTCAACAACAGAGGCTGCGCTATAACAACAGAGAGCATGGCACTCACAAAGCCAAGACTGAGCAACTGCAAGGCTCTCAAGGGTGAGCCAACCTCTGCTTGCTCCAAAATGCCCTGCCCTAGCTCATTGGCCTTGAAGATTGCAGTCTGCAGCATCCGTGCCATGTGAACCATGCTGGCCTTGGCACTGCTGAGCTGGCTTTGCACTGCCTCAGCCTGTGCATCTGCCCTCTGAACCTCGCCCTCCCATTCTTCAGCCATGTCATCAATGGCAGCCTTCAAGCTCTCAATAGCCTGTATGGTCAGGCAGGCAGTTGACGCACTTACAGCTCAGACCCAAGCTTTGCCAGTGCAGTTCATACACACATACAAAGAACATCCAAAACTGTATACAGTTGGTGTCATGGCCACTGTGTCAATCATTTTGCAATGTTGCATGGTCTAGTGACGAAGGGATGTAGGTTTATGATGTGCACTATTCAGTAGAAGAAGCAAGGAATAGCAGCTTGCACCACTGAACATGATTCAGTACAAGCTGGTTGTGCAGATGACTTGACTGTAGGTCAAATCACACAAGGCAAGGGGGGAGAGGGGGTGCAAGGTGGGGGGGCAGAAGTGGAGGGGAGGTAAGGGTTGAAGGGGAACCAGAGTGAGGGAGGGGCTGGGCAGGGTGGTGGATGAGGCAACCGGGGGGGGGGGGGGGGGGGGGGCAGCGGGCAGACAGGTGCGAGGGGGGGGATAAGCGGGGGAGGGGATGTCGCGGAGGTCCTGGGAGAAGGATGCCTGCAGCAGCAACAACGCAGGTAGTGCACACAAGAGACGTGGCCTGAGCCTTGACAAGACCCCACTTTCCAGCTCAAAACACAAGGACTGTTGAGACTGTGAGACCGTGGACTCACCTCTCTCTGTTGCGCAGATGACTGGCGCAGCTCATCAACCTCATTGCATTTGCCCTGCAACTGTCCCTCCAGCTGAATCCTGCTTGCCTCTTCATTGTCAAGCCTGCCCTGTGCCGCCTCACAGGAAGCCCTCCATTCGCCAGCCAGCCGATTAGCTTCGGCCTGCCCTTGCTCCAGGATTGACACAGCCTGCATGGATACAACAAACTCTGAGTGAGCTTGCAAAAAGGTATATGTGGACAGCAGGTCAGTGTGGAGAAGGCAGGGTGGGTCGGGTGGAGAGGGGCATCGGGCAGATGCCCTGGCACGGGGTGAAGGGGGGGGGGGGGGGCTTGGGAAGAGTCTATAAGAAAGTGACCTGCAGTGACAACCAGGCAGCTCGCACAAACAAAGGAAGCCTCCTGTGCCTTGACTGCTTGCGCTGTTGAAGCTTACTCGCTGAGTCAAAATGACAGGACATGTGCAGTTGTAAGACAATGAGCCGACCTCTGCTTGCTGTGTGGATGACAGCCGAAGGCTATCGACCTCATTGCGTTTGGCTCGCAACTGCCCCTCCACCTCACTCCTGATGGCCTCAGAGCTGTAGTATCTGCTCTGTGCTGACTCATGCAACTTCTTCCAATGTCCTGCTGCCAAATGAGCATCGGCATTTACTTGCTGCAGGCTCAAGATCGCCTGCATGGACAGGAAGGTGTTGAAAGCGGTTGCGAGTGCAGAGGCATGTTGCGCGTCCAGGTGCTTAATCCTCTGAAGCTTTCAGGTGGGTTGACAAGCAGCATGTGGGGTTAGCCACCTTATTGAGATTGTGCATTCTTGTACATAACACTTGCATCTGTGATGCAGTTTTGCGCCTGGCGTGCAAAACACATGCTAAAAGCTCTAGAAGAAGTTGGGCGCACACTGGTTGAAGTCTGTGCTGCCACCCCAGTGGGTTTGCTTTACATTGCGAAGGGGTGAAGTGTGAGGTCACCTGACGCATGTGCTTGCTATCTTCTTTCAGGGCTTGTATAAAAGCGTCTTGCACCAACACCCTGACAGCATTCCTCTGACCGGCCTCCTCTTCCTTGACCAGGGCTTCTTTTTGCCTGGCTAGGGCGGCTTCTTGCCTGGCTAGGGTGGTTTCCTTCTCAGCCAAAGCCTGCAGCAAGGACAGCCCATGGCACAGACTTACAGCAGTGGCGACACAGGTGCTGTCAGTCTGCATGCCTACAAGATGGAAGCTCACACGCTGGAGTATACCTTGGCAGCTTGCCTCCTGAGAAGCTGGGCAGCTGTGTGAACTTGGTTTTTGGCATATGCAGCTTGATACTTCCTATTCCACAAGAATTTTTGCAGCAAAGGGCCAGCTTGGCAGCATAGCTCTTTCTGACGCTCCTCTGCCTGCACAAAATACAACATTGCAATGAGTGCCAAACAAGTCAAGTTGCAGCAAAGAGAGCTGAGCTTTTCATGATCTCCAGCCTGAACATACACAGCTCTAACCGCAAATCAGGGGTGTGCATACCTGCAGCTTGGACACAAGTGTAAGTGATGGTACAACACAGGTGCCAACGCTTGGCACTTCGATGGGCTTGTCACCCTCGCCCATACGGACGAGGTTCGCCTGCAGACCAAACTCACGGTATGACCAAGCTCAAGGCGTGACCAAAAGATCGAAACATCTGAGTCTGAGTTGGCAACCGAACAACGTCCGTGAGCTCACCAAGTTGTTCTCTAGAGCTTGCGACAACTTGAGCGATTGTACTGAAGGGTACAATACTAAGGGAGCGGTGACCGTGCTCTCCACGCGATAGGACCTGAGTCCTCTCGCACCAAAGCTACCGTGATCCAGTGCCCCCTCGCCATTTCTCATAGCTGGCAGCCCGACAGACCTTTGACGTGCTGCGAAACGCTGCATGTCTTGACCCACACTATAGCGAACCAGAGGGAAATATTCTTCCACGGGCGGTTTCCTTGACGTGCACCGAGCGCTGGGCATTTCTGCCACAGGCAACGCAGCCTCGAAGTAGAAAGCACTGTGGGACACACTTGATTGATGTGAGATGATTGGCACACACACAACTGCAGGTGCACTGTACTCTGCAGTATTTCTTTGCTGACCCGTTGGACTTCAAACCTCTGGAATCGAAATACATCCCCAAGTTCTGCAAATATGAAAAATTTGGGTTGCTCCGAGACCATCTTCAGACATGTCGGATGCACTATTTAATCCATGTACTCAAAGCTACCTGGCGGCCTCAGAACTTGTGCTATCCATCTCCTGCCGGCTCCTCGATTGCTCTATCAAGTCTCACATTTCCCGTGCTGCCACACAACAGCTCATCTTGCTCTTGCTTCGATGGCCACAGTGCAAGCTCAGCGAGTTGCTCCAATTTGAGCAGCGCCGGTCGACGGCCTTGTGAAAAGCGCATGTGTCAGGATCAGCCAGAAGGGGATATGTAACGGAAAGTAAAGCTACCATCCGCTAGCCATTCTATGAACAGTGCTGCTTGCTTGTCGCCCTTGGACCTGGTTTGACCTTGGACATGGTGTTCTTGTCCTGTCAAGCCACAAGCTTTACCAGGTGTGTTTGTACACAACATGCAGGCTAGTCAAAGAATGATGGACCTGTTGCTGTCGCTGTATTGCAAACCTGTTAAGATTTGGCAGTTGCCAAGTTTGCTATGCGTAACACAGCAAGCCAAACTCAAGCAAAATGTAAGCCTGCCAATAAGTGTGTGATCCATGTATTGGCTTCTGTTGTTTCTGTTTTGATTGCTGGTCTTGCTTCCCCACCAGTCTTCAAGGTCACATGCTTTGGATGTGTCATCCACGCAAAAAAGTTTCGTTTGTATGCAACGCTTTTTACCAATATCATGATGCACAGCTAACACTGTTGGACAAGTTGGATGTGCCTGTGATACCACAAGACCTTTCCAATCTCAGGCCATTTCTGAACCGAAATGACATGCAACAAAAGTAGCATTTCACAATCACATTGAAGCAAAACTGCCGAGGTTTAAAGTTCTCAATATAGTCTCAAGCTATGATGGCTGATATGGAACCCACTTGAACTACTGCCTCATAGAACTTGCTCGACAGTCTTGCCATCCAATTTTGTTGCACTGGCACCCTTCATTGATGACACATAGGTTTGCTCCCTCTTGCCTCCTGCTAGGCTGGCAAGGCCACTCCAGCTGGATCCCAACTTCACTGTCTGCAAGCATGTGTGCTGTCACCAGTGTGCGTTGAAGGACCTGTTATCACACGCATGGGATGATGAGGCTGACAGCACATACATATACACGTCCTGCCCTGGAATGTTATATATGCATGGCTTCCAATTCAGCAGCAGCATCAAGTATTGCTCATCAAATTGCAGGTGGTGCAAATGAAAGCTGCAACACTGCCTGATACTAATGCACAACCAAGCAGCACAGGATGCCATGCGATCTTTCATGACATGAACAAACGTGACATGCAGATGCACAGAATCTAGATGCTGAGACACATTCCCCAAATTGAAAGCAGAGGCATATCTGCTAAGCAGCAAGCATGAACAAAGGGAAAAGACACCCAAAACAAGTGGCTTTTGTCCTTGTTTGTTCATGCTGCATTACCTGAAAGACATCCATGTCACTGAAAGGCATGCGGATCTGGCTGCACTGATCCTAGTAAAAAAGCTCATATTTGATTTGGTCTTCATGTCCACCTTGACACTCTTGAGAGAGCCCCGCACTGCTGCTGCGCCATCAAACAGGTATAATACATCACTCGATTTCAACAGCAAACAGGGGAGCAATGCAGAAGAAGAACATCATTTGCAATGACATCGCCGATTTAGAGAAGGTTATAGCAACAGTCAGTGTGACAGTGACCTTGACAGTGACAGCAGTAACAAAGCACAGTATTACAATGGTGTTGTCAACGCTTTCCAGCTCGTGATCCGCAAGGAAAAGGTCCAACAAAGGTCTAGTGTTGCAATGAAACACCGATACCAGCACATAATAGACATGGCTTCACTGGTGCGGTGAAAGGATATGTACATCACATGCATAGTTGAAGCGTACCAGCCTCAGCAATGCTAAATGTTGGGAGGGAAAATTCCCTCACAATCGCAGCAAACGCCTGTAGTTGCATGCTGGTTGATTGCCTCTGGCTTCATGACCACTGCATAATTCAAAGCATCAGCAAAAGTATAAGCAGAAAATGCATGCAGCAAGCAGTTGTATACAAAGTCTGAAATGGTCTCCCCTTTTGGGTCTAAGCCAACAGTGCAGCAATGCGCCACCACTGCAGACTGTTGTCCTGGGCAATGATGACATGCTTGCCAGATTTGACAGCAGGTGCAATGATGTCCTGCCACAATGGCATGAACCTGTCAACTGGTCTACATGGCCTCAGTCAAGGGCAGATCCTCTGACTTGTTGTAGAGAAAGTTGTGCAACCAATTGATGCAATGCTATTGTGAACCTGGACACTACGGATGACCCAGCAACATGAAAGCCACACAGGACTGAATTGTTGCAGAGGGGTATAATACAGCAGGCACCAGATGCTGTATCCAACTGCTGGTGGTGCACAAAGCATCTGCACATGCATGCCATAGACTGTTGCCAGCTGACATAGCTAAGGTAAAGCAGTGTAATAGTGTTGATCACTTTGAGGCCAGTAGGAAGCACCTGAAGAGACCCGGTGACTCTTCATACAGATGATGTCTCGAGCTCATCAATACTATATGTCTGCAAACCAACAATGAGTCTGCAAATCAACGATTGTGCCTGAATAAGCAGAAACAAAGCAAGCAAGCCCAAGATGCTGGTGCCCACAAGCTGGCCTTAAACAAGTCATATGCACACTTGCAAACAGCAAGCTCACTGAGATAATCCTTTGAGAAGGGCAGCGACCTTGGCAAGTCTTGACCAAAATCTGAGCGCACAGCCGTTACAGCGCTGACTCAATAAGTCAATGGTTTGAACTAAAGCATCACATCAGCAGTGCACTGCAATCAGTGACAGCCGCTACAGCACACGATGGTCACAATTTGCCATACCCAGCAATGAGTAAAGAGCCCAGAACGCAAGACACAGTATGCAATAGAAACACCAGGTGAAATGCAATGTCACCTTAAGAGGTCAACCCACAGCCCAGCACTTTCTTGCTCTACTGTTGAGGCCAACATGTCTCAGCATCAGCTTGCAAGACTCTGCCTCTGCTGTATGCGTTTCAACCTTGCAGTCCTTTGATGTGTCTGATTTGTACGTGAGTAGATGGACTGCTGCCAGCTACCACGCTGAGGGCTGAGCCACCAAGCCTGATATCTGGAGCCAGCAGTATAGTCGCTGGGATGGTGTCTCTTCATGGCATGGTCCCACTCTGCAGCTATGTCAGGGTACAGTGCCTGCAGGTAGTTGCACTTGCAGGCAGCCATCCCAGCACAAATGTGACAGCCTGTCTTCCCGCGACCAGCCCGGCTTTTGGGCTGAGCAGACCAGCTGTGCTCTTGCCCTGCTGGGCACTTGGTGCAGAGCCACCAGATCTGCTTGCTGCTTTGCAATTGAGTGTTATGCGGAAAGTTATTCAAATGTGAATTGCGTTTGTGATCCCATTCGGCCAGGAGGGGGTCCTGGTTTTCAGCAAAAGTTGGCTGCTTACTCCATTTTTGGGGCAATGCACATTGCGGGCAGCCAGTTCTCCTTTTACCGACCCTGGCACTAAGCTCTGCAGTCCACTTATGGACACAGACATCACACAGCCAACAATGCGATTGCTGTGTGCTGATATAGTGTCAGGTGTGCCATCATTTTCCTCATAGTCCCACTGAGCTGCAACCCCAGGAGCTTTGGTAGCTAAGGAGTTGTGCTTGCACACTTTGCGGCCTCTGCACTGAGGACACTCACAACCATTTGTCCTATGGTATACAGATGCTGACCAGCTGTGCAGGTAGCCATCTGGACACTGTCTGCAAATCCAGCGAGCCTTCCTAGCGCTTTGGGGTCTAATGACAATGTTGCCGAGGTGAGCATTAGCAGCATGATCCCATTGTTTTTGTAGAGCTGTTGCAAGGAGGCTGATATTTGGGCCTTTCTGTTGTGTATGCTGATGTTGACTAGAAAAGCAAGACATCCAATGATGCTGATAACGCCACGTTCCTGCATACATTGTATGCCATGTATTGCCACTGAAATGAAAGCAACAAGGATGAGAGGTACAAATCGTCACCTTGGATCTTTGCGGCAGCTGGCACAGCAAGATCAGAAGCACTTATGTGCAATGCCTGACGCTTGTCAACAGCGGACCCGTTGCACAGTGCAGCAGGCGTACTTTCAGGCACCGCTACAGGTGTCACTTTGTGTACTTCCTGGCACGATGGTAACCTATGCCAACCAAAAGGGATCACAGAGCGAAATGCTTTGAGCTATCCAAAGCACACAACACGCACTCAAGGGCGTGCTGCAAGCCATAGGCACAATACCTGAGATCGGTAAAGAGCCGTTTTGTAGAAAGGGATACCGCGGATTGACACCGTCGAGCTGCTCCCATTGCACTTCTCGGACGCGCTCTAGCGTTGCTGCCACGATGCAACAACGAAGCTGATGCTTATGCTCAACAAGATGCAGCTGGAAGCGCTAAACATGGACTTTTGGAGATGAATCGTCATCATGACTTGTCCTCCGGAAGTACTCCAGCTTCGACCTCACCAATTTGGTCATGACAGAGTAGTAACAGTTGCAGCAAAAAGTGGGTATAATCAGAGACGTACACCCGAATGCATCTTGTCTGCTTAAAATGCACATCCCAGTAGCACACTAAGTGTAGTGCACTTGGATGTTTGAATACTGCTGACCTGTACCTAGACAGGTTTACGCTGAACAACACTTTGTATGAAACACGCATCAAAGTCTCACAGAGTTTCCCAAGTATAGTCTCAGATACACAATACAGCGGCAAACAGGTGTTTAGGCCTGAGTGTATGTTTAGATGAGGCAAACATCCAAGGCAGCGATGCTTGCACAGCTTAAGGCCTGCGACCAAGATCAAAGCACATGCATGAGCCAGTTAGCAACGCTGCTCATTTGTAACCAACATAACACCAAGCAGCGCTCAGGCAGCAATACTCCTTGCATCTTGCATGAGGATTGCTGCTGATAGGTGCTGATTTAAACCACACCCTTCAGCATGGTGTCATTGTGCTGCAGCTTGCATGCAAGATGTCAGAATAACCAGTCTGCCATCAAGCAATCACCACGCAAAGTGTCCAGTACACATGCCCATAGCTGTTGCATACACGGGTGAGCTTTGTGCCAATGGTTCATGTTGTCTCATGTTCCTTTTGCAGATTCCATGCGACTAAAAGATTTGCACCTACTTTCTGTTCAGAACCTTCTTGTTGCTCTTCCTTGAGAACTGGCTCGGCTGTGACATCGTTGAGGCATGCCATACCAGTATGATGTTCCAATCTCAAGTTTTACGGTTCTGCATGTCCGACACCAGCACAGTGAGATGTCAGGCCTTACTCTTGATGTTAAGTCAAAGATTTACATGTATTGTTGCGCTGAAATTCAACACTCATAATGAGTATGGTGCATCAGTGCGTCTGTTTCCCTTATAAGGAGGCCATTGAAGTTCGAGCCATTGAATGTGTATCTTGACCAAAGCTTCCTGAAACCCATGCACATATCCTGAGGGTTCCTTATTCTGTTGATATAGAATCATTCACTAACGCATCTCCACTATAGACATTATGTCAGCTATGATAGCTGATTTATGCTTGAGCTTGTAACCAGCAGCTCTTTCGAATTCCACTCCAAGAGCTACATCAGTCAGTCAGCTATTCCATTATAATTTCGCTTACACCGCCTGCAGCTGACATTTGATCCACTACATGATATATTATTTTGTAGGAACATTTGCTGCCTTAGGGCGTGTCATATACAGCCTGTATATCCTCGCATGGTTCCAGGCATCCTGGCACAAGCAGGTCACGCAAGCAACAGCTGAGGACGAGCAGCTGGCCCCAAGCAACATGACTCCCAGGTGCATGGGCTTATGTCTGAGCGTCGGAGTGTATATTGCTAGGCAGCTGCCTGCGTAACCTGCTCATGCAGCAGGCAAAAAGTGTGGGGAGCTGCCCTTGCGCATTCCTCAAGAAGCTTCGCTCAGAGGGCTGAGAAATGACACCAAGGAGCACACCCTTGAAAAGCACTGCTCCAGCCAGCAACTCTTGTTTGGCTGAGTGTGGTATATGCATGCCGGGAGTGACCAGCCTGAGTTGCCCGATGACAGCGCTGATATCAATGCTTGATATATAGCAACATTCAGCTCGGGCAAAGTTATACTACCAGCGTTGCAGCTAGTACTGCTTGGCCTGGGCTTGATGCTGCTATTAGCCATTATTATTGGTGCTGCCAAATGGCAACTCAGGTTGATGAGGACTGGCATGCACATTCCACATCACATGCCTTCACTCATCAAGAATGATAAGCAATGTTTTGCTTGACCTTTTTATAATCATCTTATGATCATCATGATCGGCACTAGACCTCCCAATATGAATACAGCCAGTAGCTAGAGGTGACCAGTGTATCTTTCTGTTTGTGTTAATCTTATTTGTTGTGCAGGCAATGTGCAGCACACACTATCAGCAGGACAGCATGGCAGCCATGCAACTGGTAATGCCCTGGCAGGTGTGGACAACATGTTCTCGTGCTACACATACTATGATAGGTAAAGCTTGCCTGTATTTGGTCATGTGCTTTCTGCTGCAGCTGGCTCATGGCCCTTGGCCGGCACTTCCCACCTGTGACACACATGCTCTCAATGTGTTTGACCGTCTATTGTGCATTGTGACGCGGTCTGTCAGGGCTGTCGCACTTGCTGGTCTGTGATTGTTGAGTTGGCCTTGAGTGTATAGCGCAGTGTGGTCTGAGGCAGACCCTTCACCTCCAGGGTCACTGGCCTCATCTCTGCAATTGCCTGGCAGAGAACAGGCCAGTAACGCTGGAGGTGAGGATTCTGCCTGACACCACACTGCGCCATACAACCAAGGGCCAATGCAGATGTACATATACTAGTCTAGTTTTGGAATCATCAAAGGCGGGGCTTAATCATGTTTCTTCGGAAGCTAGATGCATGTGTTTGCAATCACAGTCTCCTGGCAGAAGCCTACATATGCATCAACTTGTTTAAGAACCACGATTGGGTGCTGCCTTATCTAACTCTATAAAGCACCTATCTACATCTGCAGTCGCCTAGCAGACATCAGGCCAGTAACCCTGAACGTGAGGGTCCTTATTCCTGTTGTGAATACCAGCTTCGTCAGCACTGTTGCCTTGAAGAGCGTCTGCCCCATGCCTTCTGTCATGCCTTCTGTCATGCTTGACGTGATAGACAAGCAAGCTGTCTTGTTGTGTGCTTCATGTCATCTCTTGCTATGTGCCACAATCAAAGCTCACTTGGGGTGGCTCACCTCTTGCCTATTCTGTGCAGCTCATGATGAGGCCGCTTCTGGATTAACAAAGCCCCTGGTACCAGCTCCTCACCCTGCAACACCATTGGTGCTGCAAAGGGCAGCTCAGTTGGTGAGGAGTGGCATGCACATACCACACCACATTTCCCAGCTTGCACTCATCTCCTATCAATATCAGTCCCAGCTAGAAGCTGACCTGCAGATCTGTGTGATTGTGTTGTTGGGTCCTTTTCTGCTGTGCAGGCAAGCTGGGGTTGGCAACACAGTACCAGCAGAACAGTGTGCTGACAAGCCTCCTGTTGAAGCTGGCATTGCCCTGGCATGCGTTAGCAACTCCCTACCCTTTCAGGTTTGGCAAAAGGGTGCTAGCATGTGCAAGGGCAATGCCAGCTTCAAAGGCAGCCTGGGTTTGGTTGTCTACAGTTGCTACAGCTGGCCCTCGGCCAGTGAGTCTGGCCAGCTAGTCCTGTCTAAAATGCACATGCCCTCATTATGTCATGTCCAGAGGTGTTGTGCAATCTGCTGTAGTCTGTCAGGGCCGTTGCACTTGCTCGCTTATCACTGTGAGTAGCCAGTGATTGTGTGATGCAGTGTGATCTGATGGGACTCCGCAAGATTTCTCCACAAAAGCAGAGGCCTATATCTACATCTGCACCTGCCTGGCAGAAATCAGGCCAGTCACCCTGGAGATGATAGATTCTGAATGCCAACTTAAACAATGCCATTGCATCGCAGAGAGTTTGCGTGACGCCTCTGTCACAAAGACTGTTGACAGGCGGAGCTGTCTTGTTGTTTGCTTGGTTTCACTTCATTGTCATATGGCAAAACATAGTAGTCAGAGCTTGAATGGATTGCCTCACCGCTTACCTGGCTGTGCAGCTCATGGTGAGGTCGATTCAGCATCGACACCACATAACACCAGCAGCAACGGTTCAAAGGCTGCAACAAACTCTTGATCTTGAGGCTGCAAAGCTAGTACTTGGGGCTGACCAGGCCTTGCATGTAAACTAGCCTGGCACACATCCTTTACAGGTTTGATTGAAGCCGATGCAAGCTGACAGGCCCCACGCAAAGATGCAATTAAGGGACTGATGCACCAAGCTCACATTCATAGAATGGACACAGTTATGACATTGGTCTATTGCCCTGATGCACTGAGCAACATGAATACACGACCATCTGGCGGCGCTGTTCCTGGCTCAAGAACACTGACAAGGTATGCGTCGCGGCTTATCCAAATTGAATGCAGCTTCTTACAGCCAGCTGTCTCTTCACTTATACTGTGTTAAACTGGATCAGTACGGATCTGCGTACAAAGCTCATCACTGGAAGCAATGACTGTCCTTGCGAAAGCTTGCCACTATGCTGCACATTGTGATATAGGCAAGGTGGGTACTGTTATTGCATCTGTACTGTTACCAAAATTCCGCTTGTTTGCCATGCTATCGGAAAAAAGCCGTCATCACGTAATTACACAGTGTTGTCCCACAACACAGCAGTACTTTCTGCACATCAGCACACCAGGCTCAGACCATACTAGCAACACCTTTGCACAAACTGTTCCAGTCTGACACATTATGTTGCTCGACTGTGCGTCAAGCTGCACATGACTCCTTGTGTCTAACAGCTGAATGGTGTTGATGCATTTTCCACATGAAACATGACATTCAACAGTGTTTGAAAGCTCACCTCGTTGGCATAAAACCAGTACGGCAGCTGCTTGTTGATTTTGGAGGCAATCAGGTCAGGTAAGGTGAAGAAGAGGAAGCACCCAGCGAATGTTGCCAGGAATGCCAACAGACACCCTCGCAGAATGTTTCGCAGTCCTGCAGTCATCATGTAGCAACTGCTGAATAGATGACATATGCGGGCACAGCTGTTCGCCAAACCATTACATGAGCAATCTTGCCATGTATTCAAACCCACCTTTCCTCTTTTCCTCCTCAGAAGCTGTGCTGCTGGAAGCTGCAGGGAATATCTGACTTACCTTATACACGTTGCCCACCCCACCCACAACAGCAGCTGCAGGTACATTGCAGCCTTAATATGCGTGTTTGCGTGTTTATCTCAGGTTGAGCACAAAGTTTGCGCATTATTTGCCGCAGCTGTTGCCATGCAGGTGTACAAGGTCACGTTGGCCTTTGGTTTTGTACACTGTGATATATGGTGTAACACTCACATGCAACAACCGGCTGTGTTCCAGCAGTCACAGACAGCAGCAGGGCCCAGGCGGTCAGCAGTGCTTGAGCAATTCCTGAGTATAGCAGCACCTTATTATCTGCCCGATACAACCTACAGCAGCACAAAACGATGTCAGCAAGAACACACAAAAGCTCAATATCTGTAGCTCAGCCAATTGTTGGCAAGGTTTGCCAGCAATGAGTTTTGGTGTCGTCTGCGCATCTCTGACTACCTGGGGCGCCAAGGGAGATACTGAGCTTTGTCTGCGTACTTGATGTCTTTTGCAACTGATACCCCTCCCTGCATATTTGGAACATGGAAGGACATTGAGCACTGCTTATCTGCATGGATCTCCATGCTGCGCAAAGCATGAACCAACATGCAGGACATTCATATAGGAAATCCGGTGCTTGCCTGCATCCGCATGGTTAGGTTGCGCATCATTAGAGATGAGTGGGCATTTTCGATCGCTGAAATGGCGCTGTCGTCGCCTCTTTTCTCCCTTTTCAGCTTATTGTACTGCCTTTGCACAGACTCTGAGTCAGCTCCTTCTCGCAGGCCCAATACCTAAACATATGAAGGGTCAGCCAGTGCGGTTTAGGCTGCGATTACAGGGGTTAGATCAGATTGAAATCTGTTCATGCCTTGTAAGGATCATCCGAAGAAAACCCGGAAGCAGCCGCCTGCACAATGTGATGACGGCGAGACCTGCCGGAAACGTGGATGCGTGAGGCCTGTAGCATCTGCAGTGGCAGGCTGCGGCCTCGCAGCCTGTGACCGCATGCGAGGGGTATGCATGGGGCCGAATGTATCGCCCCTGTCATGGCCATAGCTGAAGAAGACAGAGCTCTGTCGCGAGGTCACCAACTACACCTCCTGTTTCGGAAATTTTGTTGCTCGTGACGTGAAAACGCCGTTTTGTCTTCTCGGACTGACCTAGCTTGGCTAGTTGTCTCCACGGGCCACTGCGGAACCACTTATACATACAAGCATTGTTAAAGCATGAGCGAGGAGAAGCAACCTTTGCGTTCGCCCATGGTCCAAATTGCAGTGAGTAGGACACCCATCGACAATGTTGACCCGGACAGATCACTGCTAAAAGTGTTTCCAAAGTGGCTCAAAGTCTCCAAGTTGTGGTTTCAGCGTGAGCAGCCTTTTTCGACTATTACTTGTTTCGCCTATGGATTGGCGTGAGATTTTGCATATTGCAGGCGAAGATAAGCGGAAAGCTCAAGCATTCTCGCTTGCTG
This sequence comes from Asterella californica, assembly GCA_036924285.1. NCBI lineage: Eukaryota > Viridiplantae > Streptophyta > Marchantiopsida > Marchantiales > Aytoniaceae > Asterella > Asterella californica. The sequence goes on along the minus strand of JAYKYS010000257.1, from coordinate 35,816 downwards.
CTGTTCTCCTGGCAGCAGCTTCAACCTTCCTGCTTCTCCGGATATCGTATGCACAAGCCTCTTTCCAGACAACCATGTCAAAACGTGATGAGGGTGAGTCATTCATGGACGCTGGAAAGTCTGCCAGCTTAGCAGCTCTGCTGATCAGATAATCGGCAATTGGCATATAGTCACTGCGCCCACATGCAAACCGTGTCTTGTTTTGTGCAGTGGGATTCAACAAAGCAGTGCAGAGGTTTGTCGTCATCATCATCATAGCATGCCCACTGTTTGCAATAGCAGACTGGGTTGAGCAGCGCCTGACCTTGGAGTGGCGAAACTGGCTCACAAGCTATCTGCTAAGAGCTTATTTTGCTGAAAGATCATTTTTCAAGCTCAAGCAACAAGCTGGAAGCCTGGACAACCCAGATCAGGTATTGAACGAGTTCATCTAGCAGCGCCTGCTGAGTAACGCTGCTTGAGGTCATACACAAGCAACAATAGCATCAGTAACATTGTGCTGCCCACACCTTGTACGATGCTCAGTTTAGCGCATGCTGCTGTGCAATAGTTCTGATGCAATCAAGCAACAAACAGGAGACTAGAAATTTGCATTCCGGAAGATTGCCCATGATGACACTCTTCTGGTGTGTAGCGTATATGTGATGATGTGCCGGCTTTCACAGATGGCAGCACCAAGCTCATCATGTCAGCGGTGCGACAGCTGCTCAACTGTATTGTCTTTGCAGGTAAGCAGGCAGCGTGATGCAAATGATACCAATGTTGTCATGCTGCCTCAATATTGCACTGGCTGTGACATGCTTGCATCGCATCAAGGCATGAAAAGGTTTGAGGTTTCAGCTGACACCATTGTTGCGCATGGGATCCCACCTGTGCAGCAACAAGCTTTGGATTGCCCCGAGTGAAATTATAATGTGTGGAGGACACTTGCTTGTTTCAACACTGTGGTTGCTGCACAGGTTTACTGTGGACAGTCACGCCCAAGCTGGTGTGGTTTCTGTTCTTGTATGCTGGTGTTGGCACCTGGATCACCACCTCAGCATTCGGCAAAAGGCTGATGCAGCTGCACTTCACTACAGTTCAGCGTGAAGGGGACCTGCGCTTCGATATGGTCCGGACTCGCGAAAATGCTGGTAATCACAATGCCCGCCACATCATCAGCTATGTGCTGTTCGTCTGAAAGCAATTGTGTGCTGTTACTTGACTGGGTGTTGTGCTGTCCAAGTGCCTGCTTTGCCAAGCATGCTGTCAGAGGTTGTACTGGACAGCTGATAGCACTCAGCTGACTTCACTGAAACAGGACAGACGAGCCTACTTTGTTGTGGTGTTGCAGAGTCTATTGCTTTCTACAGTGGGGAAGCAAGGGAGATGGGAGTGGCCTCTAGGTGCTTGCACAACTTGATCAATGTCGGGCGGCTTAGGATCCAGTGGTCCGCCTACCTTTCCTTGTGGACCAACTGCTACAGCTATGCCACAATATTGGCCCCTGCTGTCATCACTGCGCCCATGTACTTCCGTGGGGAAATCGAGTTTGGCATCATCTCTCAGGTCTGCCCAAGCCTGCTGCAAGCATAACACATGGACAATCTCCGCTTCGCCCGTGACATGTCACAAAGTATGCAGCTCAGACACTGATGTTGTACTGCATACCACAGTAATAAGCCTGCTTTGACAGTCATACTTCACACTTTTGACCCTGCAATCTGATGACACAGAGACTGATGCATAGTCAGCAGAGCCTGACAGCAAACTGATGTGGGGCATGGTGCATGCATGTGCTCTGCTTGATCTGCAAGATGGCACATGTGATCACAGGTTGGCTTTGCATTCCGCAGTGTGGAGCATGCCCTGACCATGATTGTCAGAAACCTGGAGAGCTTCAGTGGCCTGGCTGCAGAGACTGAGCGTCTGGACGCCCTTGCTGCTGGTCTGCATTCTTCTCCCTACCCTTGTGTGGTCTGCCATAGACCCTGTCACTGGCATTGCACTGAGATGTCAACCACAGCTGTGCGGGCAATCCTGGGAAACAGGCCGCTCTCAGCTGATGATGCTTTAGCTCTTGCAACTGCACAGCTGCAAGCATGTGTTCTGTACAGTCCTGATCGCATAGCTATAAGACTGTCCAAGCAGATCTGCAGCTGGATTTCTGTTAGCCGTGGGTACAGTGCAGAGAATCAATGAAGTGGCGCCTTTCACATGCAAGACAGAGACTGTCACAGATGACACCATCATGTGCATACACCACAGCATACACCAGCAGCGCTGCGCTCTTTCTTGCTGGAGCTGTCCCTCGTGTCAAAGGGCTCAGGCGTGCAAGAAGTGTTGTGTTTGCAAAAATTGTTGTGTTTGCAGCTTTGACAGACACGAAGCCATCTGCTTCACGCATAGTGCGCACCCAGCGTTGGCAGGCAGGCCTCACCCTGCGCTCCCTCAACATGTTCACACCTACCAAGTCTCTGCAGCTGTGCCGGGATCTCAGCATGTCCCTTCAAGCCGGCAACTCTTTACTCATTGTCGGTCCCTCTGGTTGCGGAAAGTCTAGCATGCTCAGAGCCATTGCAGGTGCATGCACCTACCTGTCAATTGCCTCTTCACATCATTTGTGGTTGCTTGCATGCATTGGCTGCATGAAGTTGTCATGAACCCTGCCTTGGCATGCATGTCCGCTCTTACTGCATTGATTGCAAGCCTTCACACAGGTGCATGCATTCTTGCTCATATTGCATTGCAGCAGTATTGATTGCAAGCATCCTGGAAGCTGGTTTTTTGTTGCGGAAATGGAACAGCGGCTTGGATGCAGCATTACAAATGCCATCAGAAAGCTGTTGCCTGGGAATCTATTTGTGTGAAGGCTCTGCAGACGATATCAAGGTGGCGAGAGTATGCAGACCTTTTCAGCATCAAGACCAGGGTTGCTGAGTCCGTGGTGTCTGAAGCAGTGCTACACAGCTTTTTCACATGCCCTCAACAGCAAGCTGACACCTGTCTTACTTTTTCCTATGTCCTTGGTTCGGCACCAAATCCCAAACTACCTCCTGGTTCTATCTTAACCTCTACCTCAACTGGAGTTTGAAGGCCTGCAGGTTGCATGGCTTAGGGATGTCTGGTTTGCAGGGTTGTGGACCACAGGTAATGGAGAAATTGAGTGTCCATTGTCAGAAGACATGTTTTTCCTGCCCCAGCAGCCCTTCATGCCGCTGGGTACCCTGCGCCAACAGTTGCTCTTCCCTTCAGGTCACTCCCACATTGCCCCCATTTCGCACAGTCCTGCAGGTCAGCATGTTGGAAGATGTTCTGCAGTCTGACCCAAGGAGGGCAAGTTCTTTGCTTGGGTTGCTGAGACTGAATGCTCCTGAAGTTGACAGGGTTGTAGACAAACACCGGCTTCCTAAGCACAACTCAAAAAGGGCTGCTGCAAAAGCTTGAGTCAAGCTGGGAAATCAGCGCAAAGAGGCTACTGGTTGACATTTTAGCAGTCATGAGGGTACCAGCTGTAAAGTAGTGCTTGCTGTGTTGGTGCTGCCAATAGACATGCTGGATGGACAAAGTAGAGAACAGAGAAGTTGAGTGAGCAGTGTAGCAGCTGTGTTGCACAGGTGACCTTAGCAGTGGGAAAGCTTGGCTCTAGGCTGGTGGACAACTGCCTTGCATGCTGCTTGTTTTGCCTAACAAGCTGACTCTTTGCAACCCTATATGTTTGCCTACCTGCAAGTTGTGCCTTTCCAGTTCAAGATGCGCTAGGTGCATGCGGGGCAAGACTTGTCTTTTCAGAGTTTCATGTCCCGGGAGGTTTTGTACAGACAACAGTGATTTGTGGGGTAATGTTGGGTAACTAAACTTACAGTGCCACACACAGTCTGATTCTGGGAACTTGGGCCTGGTTGTCATGCCAAACAATTGTGAATGACAAGTCTGTAGAATGTGGTGCAGGGGACAACAGTGCCTGGAGCATGAGGGTGCACCCACCTACAGATGCCGACCTGAAAGCCCTTCTGGACAGAGTCCAGCTCCCAGGTGGGTTGGCGAATGCCATGCTGTGTTGTGCTGTGCTGTGGTGTATGCCACACAATGCTATGCTATGCTGCAGCTGGTGTAATTCTGCATCCATCTGATGCTTGTTTCCTGTGATGGTTTGTAAGCGTCTTAGGTCTGCGGCTAGTCGCTGCATGCATTGAGTATCAGGCGCTAATCACTTCTCAGGTAGTGATGTTGCCTCAGTTTGGCATGCAGCTGGTGATTCCTGACTGGCGCTTGCAGATCTGGCTGATACAGTAGGCGGGCTGGATGCTGAGCTGGAATGGTCACATGTGCTCAGCTTGGGAGAGCAGCAACGCCTAGCTTTCCTGCGACTGCTGCTACATGAGCCTTCCATGGCTTTCCTGGATGAAGCCACAGGGGCACTAGACAATGCAACAGAGGCCAGCTGCTATAAGGCCTTGCAAAAACATAGCACCAGCTTTATTTCTGTCGGTAAGCCGTGCATCTGCTACCTCTCTTGCATATTGCAGCACTGTTGTACACACAGCATTGGGTTGCACTGCTGAGGCCATCAGGCCATGCTGTTACTAGTGACTTAATAATCAGTTTTGTTTGGTGCATGCTTGGTGAGAAAGCAAGACAGAACAGTTCGTCTTCGGATGCAATTCAGCTTAAGTAGCGTCTCACAAGGCATCCCTGACACAATCATTACATTCTTGACATCATTATGTTCTTTCAAGACATTTTCGCTAGTTAGCGCTATATGACAGCAGGAGTTTTGCCCTGCCTGCTTGTTGATGAGGTCTGCGTTTGCCCCCCAGCTGGTTGATGACTTGCAGGACATCGCATGCAGCTGCTGGACTTCCATACCGATGTGCTTCATCATACTGGAAATGGACAATGGAAGCATGTCACAAGTGAGCAATATAAGCGCCACCTGAGTATGCAAAATGCCTCTGGAGACCTCTTCTTTTGACATCACTGCTACGTATGTTTGCGGGCTTGAAGTAGTCTGAGCTTGAGTGTCCACCTGAGGGAGTGCAAAGATCATCAGGCCTGTGGGCATATGACAGGTTCTGAGCTTCAGGGATGGTGCAGTTGACTGTTTGAAGCCCGATGGCATTGCGCAGGTGCATTGCAAAAGATCGGTTGCGAGCTCACCCGTGGTACGCGCAGCTACAAAAATTGGCATGCAGGTTTGAACATCATAATTTCAATATTACGCAGCGAGATTGCTTTTGTAATCACCTCAAGAGGTGGATGCAAAGGCCCTGCCATGTGCAATGTAATAAGGAGCTTGTTGCTCTCTGCGCTGTTGCTAGCGAGATTGCTTTCAGAAGTGGGCAGTGGAACTGATAATGTCGAGAGCAAGAAACTCATACCTGAGCAATCTCCTTAAGCTGGTATTATTGCTTAACGCGCATCGGGAAGAAGCTGTTGCCTTTTGATTATGCCTTTTGGCTGTTTTTCCCCAACAGAACTTGTATCAGCCTATTCGTCAACCCGGCAACCACCGTTTGACACCAGCTCGGTCAAAGGCACAGATTGGCAGCGGACCTTGCCTCCTGAACTACGGTGGCTTGATTCCGATAGCTGAGCATACTCTCCAGGAGCTGAAGGCAACTATGGTTGTCGATAAGTGTTGCAACTGCCATCTAATGTGGTAACTCGTTTCCTGAAGATGGCCTTCGAAACAGCTTGCTGGTTCCTAAGGGGCAAAATCTGCAATTTTTGGTGACCTGTAAATGGGCATTGCTATGACATACTGTAATCACACCAGATGCAAGTAGGTAGCTTGGCATTAGTGTGTGATCACTGGCTGGTTTTCAAATTGGGCGTAAAACTTGTCTAGGTGGCCATGTGAGACTGTGTACATCTGTTGTTATTTGTTGTGGGTGCGCAATGAATGCAACGCTGGTGTGCACTGGTGCCAAGCTGGACTGCAACGGGCCTTGACTATACTCAGGGTATAGATAGTTCACCATGTATGTTATGCTGTAGTGCATAGTGCCAAGACTTCATCTCATAGAGCGCAGTCACCAGAGCTCCAGGTATATTCCAAGTGCTGCAGCCGTACTATTGGAATTTTGCTATGATCCAATACTTTTGGAACACATTGTCAAATTTAAGACATGTCTTTCTGTTGGGTCGTGCCATTGTCATAGCATCACATTATCAGAAGCAACTTGGCAACCTCCATGGTTCAGAGGCTGTCATGAGCGATTCACTATTGGACGCCGAGGTGCTGGTCACTTTGATCCCATTTAAATTTTATACAAAAAGCAAACACTCATAGCAACTATATTCTGTCTAGCAACTTGGTACCTTATCTAACTCTAGGTACCTTATCTACTCTTGGTACCTTAACAAGACTGCAACAGATCCAACCAGACTGCATGACAGAGGGTGATCTTCAGCTGAACTTGCATTTGAGCAAATCAGCTGGGCTGCTTGAGTTTTTTGGCCTTGACTTGCAAAGATTCTGCACGTTCCCGCTTTTTACTGATGCCTCTTTGCATGGCATTGTACAAGCCTCGCTGCTTACGCGTCATCATGACTGTCGCTTCAGGATCCAAGTCAGGCACTGCAGCAACAGCAGCAGCAGCAGGCGCAGCGGGCTGTGGGGCTTCTGCTTGCTCTTCATCTTCTTCTAAGCCAGCCTGCGCAGAGTTGCAAGTTGTGGTCGCACATTGCCACAATACTGAACCATGTCAAAGGAAGGCTATTAATGTGTCTGCATGGTTAACCACGATGCTGCAGCAAAGCATAGCAGAGGATGACACAGGAAGGTACTGAGAGCGTGTGCTAAAGTTGTGTACAGCCAGTTCTACCATGTGCTGGGGCTGGAAGCATGGGGACAACATCAAAAGCAAGATATAACAACATCAAAGCTGCAACCCCAGAATGCATTTGAGTTGCAGTTGTACCTGCATCTCTTCAGCCAGCTCCTTCCTGTAGAGCTCCTCAGCCGAGACCTGCTGGAGGGCTGGTGCACTGCCGCCCTGACCTGTAACCTCACCATATTCGGCTATGAATGTGTACTCGTCCATGGTGCCTGCAGCTCTTTTGCGTGCTGCCTGAGCTTGCTCCTGTAGCAGCACAGCATCTGTCCGATCACTGAATGAAACATGTTTCAGATTGAGTTTTACATTGTGCATGCTACTAGATTTTTGAACAAGAAATGCAGCCTGACCATCTGCAGCTCCACAGATCCTGCCTGTGCGACTGCTCCTGGAAATCAATTTCTGCAGGGTCTCCCTTTGCGACGCTTATGTGAAAACTAGCACTATCGTCTACAATGTGCAGCAGCGAATCGGCCTCAGATGATTCTACATGTCAGCAACAAGGTGTACATCTCTATCATCTCAATAGCTTGCGTCAAGCTGGATGAGCAGATATCGTGCTCGCCCAAACACGCATATGAATTCTAAGCTGGACAGAGGCTGGTTCTGGAGAGTTGTGGGTTGCAGCTTGGCCTCCCTTGGCCCCTCAGCCACTGCCAAGCAACCGCCAAAAGCCTGACACCATCACAAGGTTTTTGAGACTGTGATGCTCACCTGTAGTTTGAGCATGGTTTGCAAGTAGTCTGGCACATAGCCCTCCTCCTCGTTCTGGACAAAGGGTGACAGGTGTGGAGGGGGCACCTTGCCCACAGCATACAGCTCAGGTTGGGCAAGCACTCGAAAGTTGGCGCTGTCAAAGACCCACTGAGGCTGAAGATACTGGCGAGACAGGAACTTGTGACCCTGTGTTGGCCTGTCCACGATCTGCACATGGCACCACACTGCATTAGTTTGTAGCTTGACTTGTCGAGAAACGCTTGTCTAAGAACTGCTGCACCATGCAAGTGATCGTGTGTGCTGTGCTCACAAGTGGTCATCTGCCATTGTGACTTCCCTCACATGCAAGCGCAAGGCCTTGTGTACTTGATGCCATACCTTCTTGTGCATCAGTTTTGCCTCAGGTCCTTGTTGCTACAGTGTCACAAATGTAATGCAACATGTGCAAAGTCGCACAAGGGGACAAAGAAGGACATTGCAGCAGCACAACAAGGCAGTCAGTAAATGCCCACCTGATGAGTGATGCTATCATCACTCTCTTGCAGGGGCGACCCCTCCCCCTGCCAGGCGACTACCCCCCCAAAGGCCCTGATCACAAACAGCAGCTGCTCCCTGGGCACCTCTCTACCCAAAAAGAAGACCAGCCCCTTGAACAGCCTCTCGCAAATGGCTGCGTCATCATTGTCCTGCACTCGCAAGGCGCCCCCTGCTACGCTATCTACCACAGCCTGGCTAGTCTCAGCTGGCGGACTGGCCTGCCGACTAGCAGGGTCTACAGCAACCATGGTGTTTGTTGTTGTGGGGACTGGCTCAGAGGTGACACCTGCAGGTGTACACGGTACAGTCGGTCAGCCACCCTCATCATGTGTACATGTGTGGTTGGAAGGGGGAAAGGAGGGTGAGAAGCCACCTGACTTTGGCTTCTCCAAGGGTGTACCTTGTTACATTGTCAAAACAAGGTACAAACTTTCCTGACTGCTGCAGATGAACAGGTCAGAGTCTTCAAGCACACGGCCTGCTGGAACTCAGAAGTTTATGAACGTTTAACTTGGCCTGAGTTCTGTGCACTCAAAATCCTGATTTGAGTGCACTAGTTGATCTGCTGCTATGCTGGATGCTGGCTACTCCAATACAAAGATTCTTGATGTCAGCAGCTGGACTAGCAGCGTCAGCACAGCTCAACACTGAGACAGACCTGAATGCTTGTCAGTGACATGGTCACTGCTAGGAGCTGCTGCTGCAGCCTCCTCATCCGCAGATGATGCATCATCATCACCATCATCATCATCATCTCCAGAATCGATTTCCCCCAGCTCCTCATCATCTTCACCATCAGAAGCTGCTGCTGCTGCTGCTGCAGCTTCCTGACCATTCTGCAGCCTCTCTTGCACTGCAGCAGGCAGGGCTTGCAGATCCACCCTGGCTGTGCCTGATTGATGGTCTGTCTGCTGGTCTGTCAGTTGTGCTGGCTGTGGAGCTGGCTTGTGTGGCTGGTGCTGAGCAATGTCTTGCATGATGGAGGCCAAGCCGGCTGCAGCCTCCTCTAGTTTGCTGTCCAGCACTGGCGGGTAGTGCACAGACAGGCTGTGGTACAGCTTGTAGTTCACAAACTGCAGCAGGGTTTGGTAGAACTCCAGGAAGGTCAGCATGACTCGGTAGTCCACATCTGCTGGCAGGACCTGCGTGTCAGAAGCACTGAATCACGCAAAGTCCAGACCACCAGTGGGCGGTCCAAGGGGCAAAAGCCTGCAAATGCTGCTCAGACATACTGAGACAGCAAGAAGAGAGACTGCTGATGCATTGCCAATGCCTAGAGTGCTTGCACAAAAGACAAAGTGCAGTGACCTAGCAACAATACAGGCGTAACTCTTTCTAGTAAGAGCATGCTGCATCAGGTACACACTCAGGCAGTACAAATGCAGCAAGGGCCACATTGGACAGCAGAATGTCACATCAACATGACGACAAGCTGCAGAAAGCGAGAGAGCCCTTGTGAGGCATGGCAGAAGCTTGCCTGGGCAAGGTTGTGAGGCACAAGCCATGTGACAGCCTGGCCTTGGATGTCTGCCTGGTAGTAGAAGCCCTTGACAGACACAAACACCTTGCGCAGGGCGTGAGCCCGCACCACAAATGCCTGGAACTCCATGGAGAGCCGCCTTGCATTGGCTACCACCTTGGCAGGGATGTTGTGGTCAGACTCTGCTGGCAGAGTGGCAAAGAGGTGGGCCATGGTCAGAGGGTCATCAAGGTCCCTGAGAGCGTCGACAAATGCAGGGTACCTGCAGAAAATGTAGGGCATCAATGTCTGAGACACAAGGCCTGCAGCTGTGAGCAGGCAGCTCAGATTGTGGTAGACATCAACAGCTTTCAAGTTGATTGCCAAAGACTAGATGTCCTGCATGAAAGCCTCAGGAGCATGCAAAGCACTGGCATGCACGTGCCTACCAATGGATGAATGAATCAAAGATGAAGGGTATGCAAGTCTGCAATCTGCTTTGTGTTGGAAAGGTGGCGGAGTCAAGGCCGCACCTCTCCTTGACAAGGTGATCAATCCTGTATGTAGGCCTTCTCTTGGCAAGGCTGTCAGCCAAGCTCCTATTCTTTTTTGCTTTGGCCTTCTTGATTTTCTTCTCAAAACTCCACTGATCCCTGGACAGAACGCAGGGTCACTACGCCGTCTTAAAGTAAACAGTGATTTGAAAGGCTGCAACTGATAGAGACACAGCAGCAGATGCCCACAATAATGGTAAGCATCTCAGATGCATAGCCACTTGAGTATCATTATCCAAGCAAGCAATGTACAACAAGGAGTGCATCAACTGGAACCCAACAGTCAGCATCCTTGTCACAGACAATGGACTCAAGGCCGATGTAAAGTGTATCAGGACCTGCACTATCTGAGACAAACAAGGGCCGCTTATGGAAATTACACAGCACAACAGCAGTGCTATGAAATGTGTAATGCTACACCCCTTCTGCGGTCTGGCAAAAGTTACAATGCAAAACCGTACCTGAACTTGCTGAGCAGAGGGTCATGGGCTAAAAAGCTAATATCCTTGGTGTGATAGTATGTTTTGTTCTGCCCCTGACTTTTCTTCTTGGGCTCCCTTGGATGAATGCCTTTCAGGATACATAAACGCCTGCATTGCGAAAGCTATATTGTTATAGGTTCCAGCATGGAGGACAGGAACCACAGCCCAAAGGGGAATGGTTAGCACGGAGAGATGGTTCCACTTGGTGGTTGTAGCAAACGGTGATGTACCTGAAAACAGACAGCTTGACCTGCAACTTGCGCATTGCCTGAGTTCTTGTCATGTACTGGACAGCATTTCCAGCTTGACCCTGCAGAGAACGATTGGATGTCAGCAGCGGAGCTTACACCGGGAACAGCGTATCGTTCCTGCGCCGCTTGCGTACCCGCTTCAGCTTCTTCCCCATGAGCTGCAAGTTGCTTCTGTCCTTGTCAGCCGACGACAAATGGACTTGCTGCTAACGCCTTCACACTTTAGCGTTGCTACTTCTCGTGGCATTGCGAGCGTTGCAAGTGCCGGCCGTAACCCTACAGGAGCTGTATAACGCCAACAACCTGTTTGGGTATTGCTTAGTATTGCCACCCCTTGCCCACTTCATTATCCGTCAGAGTCATGCAAGGAAGGGATTGTCATGTCTGGAATTTTAAACCGTCAACAGTAATAGGCATTTCTAGTGCAGCTCGATGGCACACAGTGTTGGATGAGACGCCACACCCACACAAGATTGCACACTGATAATCATCATCTTTAGAGGTTCCTTGTGATCAAAATCCTGGGAGGCTTTTAGGCCAAATCTTGTTCTTGATCCACATGTACACTGGTAGCACAAAGTAGTAGAATCCAGCTGTTGAGCCCAACAACAGCCTGAGCACAAACATGATGGGGTTGCTGCGGCTCTTGCCACTGGTCTCCTGAGGCTTGGGAGGAAGTACCAATGGAGAGTCACCAGCCTGCAGTAGCAATTGCTGCACTCTTGGCATCAGTATATCATCACGATATACCTACAAAGTTTACTCTGACTCTCAGCTTTCTGGCACTTCAGTTTCAGTCCAGCAAGGAGGCAGCCTCAGTGCTTGCAGTGAACTTGGGAAGAGCAAGCAGCCCCAGAGCGTGCAATGAAGCGGTATGCGTGAGTGACAGACTGCATACTCTGCCAAAGCATCACGGGGTGAGTCACTTAGCATGCAAAAGAACTGAAAAATGCTAGGCTTGAGTGCATTGGTACTGTTGGCAGGCCCTGGGGCGGAACCATTGCGCCTTCCTTCTGGCGAAAATCCCAGTGTTATACAGCTTACCTTGGTCTTCCTGCCAGTAACAGAGCAGCCCATGATGAGACCATGCCGCCTGACCCCTCTATACCACTTGGGTCCAATCCTCTTGATCTGGACATCCTCAAAGCCAGCCTTGGTGAACCACTGCAAAATGTGACACTGTCAATGCCGGTGATGCAGAGCAGCAACATTGCACATGGCAACTAAAGCCCAGCTTTGTCCGAAGGCATGTTTGCGGAGGTTAAATCAAAAGCACTGTCGATGACAAGGCGCAGCAGCAAGCATATGAATTTGCTGTCCAGATGCAGCCAGAATTTACCTCTTTGTATTCTGCTTCGGTGGGGAAGAGCATCCAGACATCTGCAAAGAATCTGGAGAGCCAGAATGTGGGGTGTACTGGGCCAATGAGGCAAGCCAGGCCACCCTTGTTCACGACTCGGTATGCTTCCCTGATGCCGCGCTGCGGGTCTGGCCAGTATTCAATGCTGCCAGCCGATACATACCTGTCAAACCCATCTGTAGGCAGGGGCAGATCCTCTGCATCGCCCTACAGAACAGCCTGTATATTGATAACACTGTCTGGATAAGTGTATGAATAAGTGTAAGAACATGCTGCTGCAAAAAAAGAGGCATTTGACATGCACTGAGGAAGTATGAGAAATGTGACGCAGTGCTCATGCAGCAACAACAGTGCATACCTCCGTGATGGTGACCTTCTGCAACGCTGGCTTTGCTTTTGCTTTGCTTAGCTGGTGGGGAGACTGGTCAACTAGAGTGATGTTCTCAGGCTTCACTGTCTCGACTACACAAGAGTGCAGAAACCTGTACCTCCACCAACGTCGCATACCTGCAGTTGCGGGAGCTTGCCATCCTGTTAAGGTATTCATGCCAATAGACAGATCACAGCAGGTAACTTATGCTTGCTAAAAGTATTCCTGTCCAGACACTACCTTCAAGTTTGGACTATTCAGTTCTGCTACCGACAGGGCGTCAGTTCTCATGTCTTCAGTCCAATGGCCAGGATTTACAACTGTATCATATACGATGCTAAGGAATCTGTAAAACCAGAAAGCCTCCTCTTTATGCTGGATCAGCCGAATCTTTCCTGATCTGCTTTCTGCCTGGGCACTAGCAGCGGAGCAAGCGATTTGTAATTTTCTACTCGAGCCAATGCGGACCGAACGAGGAGTTGATGCCGTGAATGCATCGAGCCGTCTCCGGTGAGACTGCAGCCTGGGAGGTTGAATCCGCACAAGGACTCGGTTGCCTGAGCATTGGGTTGGGCATGCGTTTATAGCGGCCAGCGGCTGACAGTGCGCCATGTCTTTATGCTGCAAAATGAGTGTCACTTCGGGCCTTCGGCATTGACCTCTGACTTGGCTTAGAATCCGCAATGGTGGTCCTGGTCCACAATGCAGCACAGCCTTGTGGTCAAACTTGCTGCGAATCAGGTCAGACTTCCCAAAACGTTGGCTTCCGCAGTGTGTCTCATCCAGCCTGAGCGTCAGCAAACATACCTCTCATGTGGACTGGTATGGTTAATCCTTAGAGACAATGCTGTAGAAGAAAGGATTTCAATTTTTGATGACATTTATTGAACATGAACTGGTACACCTGCCGCTGTCTCTTATTCGGGTATGCACTAACTTACATGCACAGACTTCTTTCAAGGTTGTTGTGCATGAACTTCCCCTGTAGGTGAATGCTCAAGGCACAAACAGCATGATCAAGACACGGAATCTATTCGACAAGTTTGGTACATACAGCTCTTGACAAGTGATGTTCACACCAATATGTTTCCAGGTCATAACACCTCAGACCCCGACAGTGTACAGCTTGCAGTGGCAAAGAAACAGCAACAATGAGCACACTACAACTATGTATACAGGTCAGACTTTGCTCAAGCAAGGCATCTTGAAGTTAGCTTAAATCACACACATCAATCACAACATGAGCTCAGCAGAATATTAATCGGATGTCAGCATAGCATGACTGTCTGCTAGTGACTCAGTGGACTGCATAGACTTCTCAATCTGCTGCAGGAGGAGCTGTCTCAGGGGTTGGTGATCAATGCGCCCTCAGTTGTAGCAACCTTTTGTGCCTCTGCAGCTGTTGCCTTCTCCCTCACCACCACAGCCTCATTACCCTTTGCGCCAGGTGCTGCTGGAGGCGGAAGTCCCCGAGCAGCTCTTCGCTCTGCTTGTTTGGCCTACAGCAATGCCCACACACACTTATTTTGCAGAACAACATCCTGCAGATCATGCTTTGCAAAAGTATTGACTCAGCATGAAGAAAAACTGCTCTACCACTCAGTGCACACATGCAAAGCATGGGCTGCACCAAATGGGGCAAATGCAACATGTCCTCATGCACAACTACTCATGCAATGACCTGTCTGGTCTGCGTATTGGGTTGAAGCAGTATAGACGTGCCCAAAACAGACAGTTGACTGGACACCCTGTTCACCAACATATGGGAGCTGCACCTCTGAAAATTTTGTCTGAGCAAAGGATGACTGACCTTCCAAGCTGAGTAGCGCTGAGCTAGGCTTGGTTTCTTCTCTGGTATGGGGGCATCACTTGTTCCAAAGCATGTCATGCGTGGCACCTTGTCGCCAAAGCCACTGCCAGCTCTTTTTGGGCTTCCACAGAAGCATCTGATTTTAGGGTCGCAATCTTTGCCTTGCTTGCTGAATCAGCTGGATCTTCTGCCGCTTTCCTGAATTTTGCTTGTGAGGGACTTGCCTCTTGTACCCTCGCCTATAGACATATATACCAGCATCAACTGCCTAGTCAAGGATAAAAAAACACATGCAGCAAAAACAATACATGAGCTGCGATCTGCAAAAAGATGCTGTCAAAAGTTTCTTGAGCTGAGCAGGCAACTTGACTGAGACATTGAAAGCGTGTTGGGTCATACCCGCTTCTTGTTTTGGTGCTTGTTCCTGAGCTCAGTGATGACATCACTGATGGTACGCAGGAGACCCCCACTGGCGGTGCGATCATCACCTGTCATCTGCTTGACAGGCTTGTTCTCTGCAAGCTCCTCGGCCTTGCAGGGTTGGCTGGGAAGAACTGAGGCGGCCCAAGAACTGGTTCACCTGTGACTCTAGCATTTATTTTAGGTGCACCAAGACGCCCTTCAACTGAGATAGGCTCAAGGTTGGGCCCCGCAGAGGCTGCAACAGAGATACTCTGGTTCTCTGCCATCTTTGCAGGGGCTGCATGTTCAGTCGCTGTCCGTGTCTGTACTTCTGCCATGATTGGAACTTTGTAGACTGCCTGGGTCACCAAAGTAAAAGAGGCTGATGGTCAACTTGCACAGGCAACATATGACCAGTTGAACAGCCGTACTGCTGCCGAGACACAAACCCATGTATGTGGGGACACTGTTGCGCACGCACAGAAGGCTGAGAACAGGTGTCACTTGTGCAGCTGTAGACACAGTTCCAACGTTGACTGACCTGATTATGACGGTCACGCAAGTTATTGAGGGTCACGCAAGTGTTGCTTGCAACACACGCAGCAGCTGCGCTCAATACTGTGGCACCTTGGATGCTACTTCACTGCAGGCTGCAGCCCATCACGCAGCTCGCGGCTAAGAGGGTGTTGAACGATTTCAACGAAATCTGCCAGCTACAGCTGTACCTGATTCTAAATAAACGCCGCAGCTGCACGTGCCATCAAATTCCCACACATGAACACATGATAGTCAAGCATCTCACAAATGTGCAGTATGGATGTCGCTAAAAAACGTATGGCTGTGCAGAAGGTCTGTAAGACATTGATTCCGTCCGTCTGCATGGTCCTTTGTCCAACTATTGACGGGCAACAGTGTGTGAAATGTGAATTTGCAGTTTCGACTTCTTACGATAAGCTTGCATGTATGGTACGACTTTCGGAGTGTGTGCAAAATGCGTTGTCTGCAACCAGCGAGAGAGCGATCAACAGAAAGAAACTATACGGGCCTGACATATGCTCTTGTGCAGACGAGCTCCGAAACCAGAAGCCGGGGGCATGCAACATGCAAAGCATCGCCTCGACGAAGGTACCCGGACGTCGACCGAAAGCCAACTACACGATCGATTGCGCATTCATCGATGTTCGATTGGCATATCTCGTCTGTTTCATCGCCTGACCTGTCGTTCTCAAGCCGCAGCTTTAAGTCTTCAGCATCTGCTGGTGCAGTGTTGCGCACCGACTTCTTGCATTGCACTATGGGGATAGTGATTGTTATTGGGGCGTTGAGCCCCCTGGGTAAATACTGAGCTGTCTACTGGTCGCCACTCGCCAGGGTGTCCAGACTAGAGTGGCTCGCGTTTCTTGTAGCGTCTCAGCTGCAGTCTGCTGCGTATCGTTAGCGAATTTTGGCAGCCGTGGCATCTTTTTTGAGCACCTGAGGGTATGCCAGCGAGCACAAAATACTCGAAACACTCGAGAAGCGACTATGCAGCTGGGCACCGAAACGAACTGCATCCAGACGCACCTGCGCAAACACCAAGGCAGCAACAGGCGAGTTGCTGCAATCGCGCATATGACCGTATATGGTTACACAAAGTAACTCACGTGGACGTATGGTCCTTACAGACTTACTACAGCATTCAAAGCTGCCCAGTCCCTCTACATCCCCTAATCAAGCAGATGCATAAGCAGCAACGCGAAGACTTTGCCTGGTTGGAAGGCTTGCGCCAGCATCGCCAGGAAAACCAGCTTGGGCACAAGCAGGTCGAGCCTTGATCTGCCACAAAGTCATGAGATTTGCACCGTTGATTGGTTGCCGCAGAGGTGTTGGCATAATCGCTAACCTGCTGCTTACATGAAACACGCAAAACATACATGCATTGCTCCTGCTCTTGCTCCTGCCCCTGTCTCTACTCCTGTTCTGCGTCACTCCCATCAAACATGCAAGGTGCAGCTCTTGTCTGGCTACACTACAATGTAATGGCTAAAAGTACTTTTGATTAGGTATTGCAATACTAGCCAGTGTTCCTTCAGCATTGACATCTGGGGGCGGCTGACATGCAGGTCATGAGCACTTTGGCATACAATCACAGCAGCACTGCACGCATGCGGCAGCTAGCACAGGCAGAAGTGGACTGGACCTGCTTCAGATCAGCGGTTGAGCCTGGCACATCCACACATGCTAATCAAGTCACAGACAGCCTTCATCTACCTGACTTAGCAGAAAGCACCAGCAGACTCAGCCTTGCAGGTTGCAGCCCTAGAGCTACCAGTGCAGCAGACCTCAGTCCAAGGTCAGGCTACTCCTTGTGCAGCCCAGGTCGCCACGCTCTCAAGATAGGCCCTACACCACCCCCACTGTTGTGTCACCACAGCCCTTTCACAGCGGCACAGAATGCCCTCTGTTTGTGTCGAGTCTGTATTTGAGCAATCAGCGAGCAAAGTCAGGCATGCAGGCCAGCTTGTATGCTGACTCTGCCCGCAGCATGGCAGAAGAAGGCAGTTACTGGAGTGGCCCTCTGCATGCAGCTCTGTACCCCCAATGCCCTTCTTGAAGTCCAAATCTGGGGGTATTGCTTTGACATTTGGCAACAGACAGCGTGACCAGCCTGACAGTGGCAGCTCACAGAAGGTTGCCGAGTTTCCACACAAGGGCAGCAGGAGAAGCCACAGTACAAGTGAGCTGATCACAGCCATGAGAGAAGGCGGTCGGCCACTGAAAGAGCCAAAAGAATTGGGGTCGCTCATTGTGAACAGGAGCAATGCTTGGCCAGAGTCATCTGATGGGCATCCTGTGGGCTCTGGGCTTACTGTCAGGCAGCAGGCTTGCTTACTTGGGAAGTGTACCCTGGCAAAGCATGAAGAGAAGCTAGCCGAGAAGTATGGACCCTGGTTACAGGATCTGCAGTCTGTCTGGTTGTGCAGTCCAGCGGGTGTGCAGAGACCCACAGCACAAGCAGATACAGCGGTGACAAATGCAGATGACGCCTTGGCGCCCAAAGTTACACAGCATGGGCCCAATTTGATGCATATACGGCATGCAAACAGTGCAGCATAGCAGTTGCATGAAGTTTGCCAGGCTTGACTCAGTGCTGCATGCACTAGTACATACTTTGCTCCTGGCAAATTCGGGTTTTGCACGTGTTCCACATGGCATGACTCTTTGGATGAAGAAGAAGAAGCAGAGAAGACGATTGTACATGCTTGAACCAGGCAACAACGTTGTTTATGTGTGCCAGGAAAACAAGGATCCTAGCAAGCACTGATGCTGAAGTGAATGAGCCACAGCATTTTGTAAGTGTTGAACATACATGTTGCTTGAAATGTGCGCTATATGGTGCAAAACAAACGACCTTCAAGGAAGGGTGCCATGAACATGCCTCTTCAAGGAAGGGTGTCGAAACCATGCCTAGGCCTTCACTTGCGAGTCAACGCCTTGACACACAGCAGAATATGTTACACACGTCCACAAACCAGAATCACCACAATGATGCTTGTGCTGAAGCCGCGGTGGCAAACTCCACAGCCAACAAGCGGTCTGCAAAGGATGTGATGGCTACATCAGCACAGACTGCAGCTGTTTTGATAAGCATGCCAAGCTGCCACAGGTCTGTTTTACACATATAAGGTTCTATTCTGTGCTTTACCGCATCCGGCAACAGCTTTGCCTCCCACCATACCAGTTGATTTGTTCTCCCAGCTAGCTCCCAGTCAATCAGGAGCCAGCCATCATTGACTCTGAGCACATTGTCCAGGCGGATGTCCCGATGCACAAACTCATGCTGATTGACGTGCTTCAGGGTTGTCAAGATGCAGGAGACAAGGCTGCGCAATTGTGCTGTGCCAGTAATGCAGACAAGGGCACCCCAACTGGCTCTAGTCTGAGTTTTACAGAACAGCTCCTGCTTCTGCGAGATGCTTTCCTCTGTTTTAACATGGGGTATTGCAGCTTCAATTGCTCACCATTCACCTGCATATGTCCTGCCTGAGGAAAGGCTTGATGCAATGTGAGTACCCATGGCAGTGTTGGGGGATGTCATATACTGTGCATAACACAATTGGAAATGAACAAAGCAATGAAGACTGCAAATGAAGGTACATGAATTTGCACATGATTTTTACTTACCATTAAGGATTTGCATCGGATGGTGCCAGGCAGTTGAAGGTGTTGCAGCAAGCCGTATACATCAAGGAGCTCCTGTATATGCCACCCTGGGACTGTGAACAGCTTCTCAACACCTTTAAATTGCAGCGTGATCTCCACTTCACTGTGCTGGTGGCCAGCTTCATCAGCTGCAAACAACTTTGCAGGTCAAGGGTCAATAACGGTGCAGAGACCCACGAGTCATCTGCTCAGCGCAAGGCTACTTGAGGTGAAGCACGTTTGCAACCCTCAAACATTAGTATCGTTTGATGTGCTGACTGACCAGTGCCTATCGACTTGTCATGCATACCCTCAATTGGCAAAAAACCTACTGACAGTCAGGTATATATGCTTAGCAGGCAATGCAAAAGTTTACCTGGATAGGGTGAAAGCCTCCTGAATGGTACCAACAGCTGAGCTGGAGGAGGTGGTGGCAGCAAGGACAACACATGCACAGTTCTAAGCCATCGAATAAGATTGATGAACAACTTGACAATACGCTGCCGACCCACCAAGTCCACCATCTGCACTTGAGAACATTTCAAGCAGTGTAATTAACACAAGCTGATTGTTTGGCTCCATCAACCAGAACTGTTTAATCAGTGCTCAGGCGCGTGTCACACATAGTGCATGACTCACCACAAACTCTGGTATTAGTGGCTCCAGCCATGCGTTTTGATAAAGATTGAGCGCAAAGACTCTAACAGCATCTGCAGCTGTGGCAAACAAGATCAAGTAACCTAAGTCGCCATACACTGCAGCATTTGCGCCCTTGTGCTTATCTAAGAGCTCTTGGACAGCTTTTTGCATAAGCTCCATCTTAGGCGTGTCCTCCCCACCAAACAACAGTACATTGTCCAGATGTTGCATGTAATCGCGGCGCTTCAGCTATAGTAATGCTGGCATTTTCTATGTCCCTGCAGAATGCTATGCTCTACAACACTGTGCTGATGCTCCCTCAAGGCGGACCTCAACAAGGGCAACACACCTGCTTTCAGAGATGTTCAAGCCCAGCTGATGACCAATGACTTCAGGTAGACCATAGCCGACAGTCGCTCAAAATGGGGTATAGAGAAACTCAGTAGGAGAACCTGTGGGCCAAGGTGTCTGCAACGATGTCAACAGGGTTGAAGCCAGCAGAGGGGCTGAAGCGGTAGGTTCTTCAACAAAATAAGTCTGGATACAATTGATGTACACTTTGATATGTTGACGGTGGCAGAGGAACTTGCGTTGCAAGCGGCGACTCTAGCAACTTGGTCAGCTGCGGAACATTCAGTTGCCTTGGGAAAGTAGCTCCATCAGAAGGCGCAAACAAAGAGTCCATGATGGCTCGGCTATGAACTGCAATAAGTGTAGCCTTTGTCACTTCACTCCAATGTAAACAGCATGCATTAGCATAGAGTGTGTCAACCTATCAATGTCAGACATCTTTGAGACCATGTCCAATTAGCCTGGCGTGTAGACACAAGACTACAAATGTAAATAGCCCTGATCATAGGCAGAGCAACGCTATACATGCATGACTGTCATGTTCCAAACACCACAACAAGAGGTGATTGCAATGACGGCATGACGACAGCAGATGATCTATCGGTCTCTAGACCAGCATAGCAACTGCTCAGAGCTTAGCGAGCAATGTGCACTGTTCAAGAAGCTTTAGCATAATATGAGCTATCAGGTGACAAGCACACTTAGTTGATGGAAGCCTTGGTGCTGTGATTGTGCTGAAAGAAACTGTACCTGCTGTCATGCCCTGCAAGTATGTTGACAGAGTAAGTCCAAGAAGTGGGTCAGGCACTCCTGTGAAAACTGGCAGGGTCCTGTCTGACTCTGTGTCATGAGCAACAACATCTTGGCCTTGGGTGACGTTTGTCATCTAAAGCTATACATTGCAGGACTTTGGCTCGAGCGACGCTTGCTGGGACAGACATCCTGCACTTTCAATAGAAAGCATCAGACTCACAAGACATGGAGTGCTATAGGTTTCAGCTGGCTTGAAACCTCTACAATGTAAAGTCACAACAGCATATGAACGAAGTTTGTGACAACAGTCCCAGGCCCCCCATTTTGCATTCAGTTGTTGCTTGCAAGTTACGGTCAATGATGCCGCCAACCATTGGTCACAATGCTGCCTGGCTACAAACTCACCAGCACAATCTAGGGTGCGGTCAGTCTCTGAAACATGCGCCTGCCTCGTAGTTTATAAATACTTGTCCATCATGCTCCATCTATGTAGTCAGGTGGTTGGTGTCGTAGTTGGCTGTGTTCCCTGTTATCGTTGTCAATATCTGCATATTCATGATCACCTGTAACCACACTTGCCTGCTTACACACTTTTGCAATGTTGTGGCCTTGAAACATTGTTGTGCATCCCCAACTGACACTTGAGCATCAGTCATCATGCCATTGGACATTGCACACCAAAGCCTGCAACCCCAGCTGTAACATCAACAGTTGAGATGCCTGCAAACCCTAGCCAGGTTTCATTCTTAGCCAACCAGTACGACTACTTATTAGCAAAAGGCTGATAGGAATTCACGACTGTTGGCCACCTCTCGCAATTTTTTCTGCACAAGCAGTGCAATGTGCCAGGTGAGCCTCTGCAAGTGGTTGCACCGAGAACAAAGGTTTGCTGACTGATCACGCTCAACATCTGTCAGAGGCAAGCTTGTCCAGGCAGCAAGCTCATGCAACCCCTTGTGTCAACAGCCACTGCTTCTGCTTGCTGCTTTGCTGAGAAAAGTAGATATCATGCAAGACAGCTGGCCTGTTTGCCAGAAGGTTTCACCTTCTCAGGGCATCGCTTCCTATGAATCTTGCCTGCTGGGCAGCCTCGAACCTGACTATTGGCTGACACCAGCTTTCTTGCCTTACACACCTGCTTTGTCCAGAGCCTTGCAGCTAGCGGCACAAGCGTTTTCAGTGGCAATGATCACAGCAGCAACATCCTTAATTTCTGGGGGAGTCTTTGGCAGTAAACAGACTGTTTGCTAGACTATGGAGTCTTTGACTCCGCCAAGACTACTTTTTCAGACGTCTTCAAGACACGTCGCTGCGTGTCTTGAAGACTGCCAGTCTGGAAGACAGCCCGAAGTCGCTGCAACACCAGTCTGTAAGACACTCAGTCTTTTGCCAGCCTTTAAGACTGGCAGTCTTGCAGCTTAAAGGTTAGGGATTCCCATCTGAATCCTGGATCCCCAACCGAATTCTGGAGCACAAAAACGACTCATATCCCACCTCTTGCTTTGACCTCGAACTTAGCCAACATCCCACCCCCTGCTTGGACCTTGGACTGAACCTGTGACCCCTGGAACATGAGGCAACCACATGTAAGCACGCTACAGAAATCAATGTACATGTCAGAATGCCAATTCTGCTGACTATAAACATATGCACAGGCTGTTGCTGTACTTCAGATAAGTGCAACATGGTAGACCATCAGTGGTTGCAGTGTATGCATGCAGACTGACTGCTGCTTTACACCTATTAGCTTTACACCTATTATTGTATATTAGAATATACAAAACCAGACTCAGACTCTGGCAAGTCAAGGTGTCTTGAGACAGCGCTGCGGACACTGTGTCTGCAAGACGAGTGGTCACCACAGAGTCGCCACAGAGTCTGCGAGACTGGGCCAAAGACAGTGTGTCAATAGACCAGTACTAGTCAAGGAGTCTGTAAGACATGCCACCAGGCTGTCAGTCTAAGACTGAGGTACGACAGTGAATCTGCCAGACATCTTCAAGGCAAGAGTGTTTTTGCCTTCTTTTAGGAGTCTTTTAGACACCTAGCCTTCGGCGCAGTCTTCAAGAATGGTGTGAAAAATAGGGATGAAGTGCGCATGCTCCTCTGCTGACACTGGCTGGCCTCACCGCCATTTGCAATGCGCACAGCATTCACTTTCAGGTTTGTGCTGAAGCAGCACCTTTACTGTAAGCAGACTCTTGATGGCAGGTGTACTAGTGAACTAGTGTCTCGTTGCGTTTAATAAAGCATAGCTGGCATCTTTTCAGCATGCACTCAAGCTTCAACATTCAAGCAGACCACCTGTAATGATCGCTTGGAAAAAGTCCACTTGCCAGATCCTACTTGTATGGCAAAACTACGTCCGTCACATTGCTCCTAGCCTACACTTTACGATTTACTGCACACATTGTAAACCTGCCCAGTCACACGCCTGAACACAGTCAAACCGTCAGAAATACCAACATGGTTCGAGCTGCAGTACTAAACCATCATGTTGACAACAGAGATACGGGGTATCACTGCTTGTATTCAACAACGACATAACAAGAGCACCACATACATGAATAGCAAACACGCGCACCACTTCATCTTAGCCTACAATCATGAGCAGAAAGGAACTGAAGCGAGTTATTGATGGTGGCCCAACAGCAGACTTGCCAGTGCAATCTCCCTCTTTTGAGCTCACAGGTTGCCACAGGGGTACACAGAGATACTGCTGGGTTGCAATGGGTTTCCAAAGTTGAGCAAACTTGCTTCTTATATACGTGGGTCCTTGCCACTTGCTGCAGCAGCTTCCCAACATTTGTAGTTACCCATGACACCATCCAGCAGTGGGCGTGCATCTTCAAAAGCAGCAACCATTGCTTTGTACATTGGAACTCCAACTATGCTGAAGAACCCAATCTGCAAACGCACTCAAGCCTCCTGGAGTTGGTTGCTGATGCCAGCAGACTTCAATGAGGGCAGTGATGCAGTGCTGTATGCCATGTCATTTGCCTTGCTGATGAATGACTGTGAAGCTGAATATGATCTGCTGGGCCTGTCAGCTAGATGCGGCATACCTGAGACCGTGTAATCCCGCCCTTGTGTGTTCTGTCCATCAGCGGGCTGACAGCCATCCCAAGCTCTTTTTCTTTGTCCCCCTGCCACAATGTGTAAGTTCAGTAGCGTTGAGGACATACACATGATGCAAATAACAAAACAACTTGGTATTGCCCTGACGCAGACACACCAAAAAATTTGGACAGCAGTATCTCCGCTGTTGCATGAGGGCATCTGTGTCTTGCATGATATGTATCAGCGTGATTCTGGTGTCAGACAGACACAACTGTCGAGCTTGCATTCTCATGCAGCCATGGCACTAGAGGGGCCAAATTTTGTCAGTCATGCACTGCAGTGAGCATTCCTTGAAGCAGCAGCAACCCACCTGCCGAAAGAACTCCTCCTCCAACTTTAGACTCCAGCGCTTGTGGGTAGCAGGATCAGCTGCTAGATGGCCAATGTCAGCACACTTGAGCACCATCTGCAGTTCAGCCAGGAATGTTTTCACACTTGCGGTGTACTTGTTGCGCGCAAAGGTTCAGCATGGAAGCAATAAAGAGTGCCTTGCATGCATGCCAATGCTGCATGCAAGCATGCGCCTGTCAAATAGCAGGCAATGGTGGCTGCCAGATTGCTTGTTGGTCGCCCTTTCTACGCCGCCTGTGCAGTCTTGTCACTCCGTGAACGCACTGATGCATCGTAGACTGGCTGTTTTGGGCAGGTTGGGGAGCTGGTTGTCCTTTTATGCAATGGTCTGTGCAGCGGTGAGCATGCAAAGGAGACCCAAAACTGCACGTGCACAGGCATGCATGAATGCAGACCTGGTGCAGAGTGCTCCTGTCCTCAGCCTTCAGATCTGCCAGATCTCTACCATGGCCATCAGTGGTAGTGGACAAGAGTGCAGACGAGCCACCTGTGCTGTTTGTCCTCTTGAACAGAGCCTAAGCCACCATCACATCACATCAAGTGCCGTGTTGGACACAAGTGGCGTCATACCAATGGCAGAAATTGACGTCAATACAGTGTGTCCTCCTTCTGCTTGCTATCAGGACACTGTGCTGCAATCAGAGCATTTGCAGAGCCTGCCAGCCCAACAGGGCATCCTGTCACAATGCTGAGTCATGTTTGACAAACATGATCAATGCACAGCAGCTACAATCCCCCCCCAGTGTGCTCATGTTTAGGTGGTGGTCACATGTAACGCTGCTAAGCAACTGCTGGTGAAGGCAGCACGCAAGTGTGGGGTTTGACACCCTAGGTATGTGACCCCAAACCAGCTATGATACAGCAATACAGCCGACCAGCAGAGTGCAGTCAGGACAAGTTGCCTATTGTAGCACTTATACATCAAAATTTGTGATTACTTCAGCAGAAGTACTCAGTGTCGGCTGGAAGTGAGCCCCAGCAGAAAATGCAGCTAACCTGAAACCGAGATAGGATGCTGAAGTGCTTCTTCATATCGGTTCCCAGCACTTGGTCAATGGCTGTCATGCGTAGGGCCATCTTGTCCTCGGCAGGCATCGCATCCTGAAGGCAAACAGCAGGG
This sequence comes from Asterella californica, assembly GCA_036924285.1. Classification (NCBI taxonomy): domain Eukaryota; kingdom Viridiplantae; phylum Streptophyta; class Marchantiopsida; order Marchantiales; family Aytoniaceae; genus Asterella; species Asterella californica. The sequence goes on along the minus strand of JAYKYS010000257.1, from coordinate 10,537 downwards.
CTCAGCTCCCACAAACTTGCAGTACAGAGGGCAGCTGAGAGTGCGTCAGTACCTTTCAATACTGAACAATATGGTGTGAAGCACCTACTTCCGCTGAGCAGGTATGCAGAGTCACATCTCACCCTTGCATGCTACTGGTGCTGCCATTCCACAATCATGCACATTGATATGCGCAAGCTAAGCTCAACGGTCGAAGGAAATAACAAGGCAGGCAACGTGGCAATCTTACTCATTATGCAGCATGATCAAGCAGGTTGCATGAGGTATGCATGCGGTTGTGAGCATACACCAAGGAAGCTGTAGCGCCGCTGCAGGAAGATTCTGGTGGAGGCAGCCAAGTGATGGTTCTCTAGAGGGGACTGCAGGTTGTAGGTGACCGCCAGTTCATCCTGAGACTTGATCAGGAAGTCGTTGTTGACTCCTGAGTGCTCAAAGTCATGAACCAGGGCTGCAATGTAGGAGGCCAGGAGGGTGAGGCGGTCGGCCCCTTGGCTCTTCAGCACGCCGCCATGCACCATTATCATGTGGGTCATCTGGAGTACAGACGCCACGTGGGTGCTGCAGAAACACCAGCAAGCTACACTTGTGGCGATAACGATTAACATCAGGCTAAGGTGGCATTTGGGACCACGGTGCAGTTGTCATGATGCATAAAGCCGGGCAATTGTGGGCCCATGGTCACATGACTGCAGAGGGCCCGTTGCAGCAGCCCTTGCACAGCTGCTTGTTGACCCTTTTAGTGTGCAAAGCCACCTGGTCCATACGCACCACCCTTGACTGCTTGAGAGGCTTGAAGTGCAATGCAAATGCAAATGCAAGCCAAATATGAGTTGAATGCTGATGTCACGTCTGATGCTGCAGTTGAAGGGCGTAGCGAATGCCGCAAAGCAGCCAAAACAGCAGCCACCCAATTCCAGATCTGTGTCCAATTACAAAAACAGACAACAGTTGTGTAGGGTAGTGCAACACAGCCATGTGTGTTGTTGGTTTGATTGTGGTTTCTGTACCTGTTGTGGTATGGAATGGTGTCATCATAGCCTGACTCTATACGCCGGAGGTACACACACAGTTTGGCCTCATCCAGACCAAACTCAGAAATGAGGCCCTGTGACTTGAGCATGTAGAAGCCCAGCAAGGAGAGAGTGTAACCTTGAGTGGCCTCGGCAAACCCCAGGATGTCAAACTGCCACTGCTTTCTGGCATCCTGCATATTGCTGCACTTCAATATACCATAAACTCAGATGGCTGTCTATACTGCGTTGTATTTTGCATATGTATGACATCAAGCAATGCTGAGCCAGATCATGAGCTGCTGTTGAACCCAATATTTTGATACCATATACCCTGTAAGTTCAGCATGCAGGTGAGCAACACATGCTCCCAACCACGTATGCCCATAAGATGCTTGCTTTGACATATGCCAGCTCCTCGGACAAGCATGCGCTGACAGGACTTTACCAGAGCACAAAGCACAAAGCACAAAGTCCAGAAGTGGAAACAAGGGGCAAGGCTGGCGACCTGTAGCATGCTTTCAACTGCAGGCGTAATTGCTGCTGACAGACTCTGATGTTCAGCTTCAGCTCGATCATCACAAGAGGACCTGGGCGTGCGCTGAGGCGGATGCTGCGGGCTCTCAGCAGCAACAGCAGGACCTTCGCTGCTCACCCCTTTTCTTCATTGACTTCCCCTGCAAGACACCATCAGTTCTGCTCAGTGACTAGGCATCATGTTGCCCTTTGAAGATTGTGCCAACAGTCACTTGGCCATGCACGTTGTCCTGCAAAAGCCAAGTGACAATGATATCTGGCAGCATGTTTGGCAGGACATGCGGCTCCACATGCATTCTGCCGCAGCGGCATTAGAGGGAAGGGATAGACCCCCTACTGTTCTGGTAGCCATCAAGTAAAAACAAACCTGCTTCTGTTGTGAAGTAAAGTGTGTGGTCAATGTGGTCAGACTGAATGCTTTGCAGCTGCTAGCATGCTTCTTTGAATATGGTGACACTCGGGAGGTTGAACCAATCAGGCTCACCTTGAGCAGCTGTAGCATTGACAGGCCGACTTCACCATCAGTAGACTGACAGTTTTCTAAGAGCTGCCTCTCAAGGCCAATGGGCTGCCGCAAGTCTGTGTTTGATTCTGTCAGAATCTGACGCAAGTCTAGTACTTGTGGCATACCAACTGCTTCACCCTGCATGGCATACCATTTTACTGGTGCTATGTATGTTTGCCAACCAGTGTCAGCTTAGCAGCAGCAAACAAAGTGATCATGCACTTGCTCACCAGTATTAGCTTCTGCAGGACATTAAGCATGAGATCCAGGGGAGTGTCAGCATTGATGCCGTGCACAGCCGTTGGTGGCTGAGCAACAGCCTCCAGGCGCTGCGTGAGGTGGGTATTCTGCTCACGCAGATGCTCCTTCTCTGTCTGGATGTTGGCGTTCAATGTTTCCAGCTCAGCATTTTGCCTGTGCAGCAATACACTCAGAGTCAGAAACATGCATTGACCCAAATGGATCTTATTTGCGATTCTCAAGCATCTACCGCCAGTTTTGTGCTGCAAGCATTTTCCTGATTTGTGTGCATCCCAGCTGACCGCTAAGGGAGGCTCGAGTTGACCATCAGCTTCTCTTCGATCACGCGGGTAGGCTTTTCTGTTCTTTGTTATGCCAGCTAACGGAATGTCAAGCACATCGTGCAACTTGTTGACCTTTGCAGTGACTGGTGCTGGGCAGACAGCTGCAGCTCCAGCTCCTTCTGCTGAGTCATGTTGTACTCGCTGACCATGACCGCCAGCTGTCCGTCCAGTGGGTCTGCAATGGGCCACATCTCCAGCACCGTCCACTTTCGCTTGCCAGTTTTCCTGCTTGTGTAGCACCTTGTGTGGCGATGGCAGGCGACCCCCTTCTCAAAAACTGCTGCAACAGCTTCATTGTAAGCGTCATCCCTCTCCTTGTTGCCCCCTACAGTCAGCTAGCGCATAGGTCTTGCCTTTGACATACCTTTGCCGAGGCACTGGTTTGCCTCGAGGCATCCACACAAGGCAATCCAAATTTTGTGTGCCAGGACATGCATTGCGTGAAGCGTGTCATTGTCTGCCACGCTCAGCTTGGAAGCAAGGGATGCGAGGCAAAGGCCACATTGCTTTGAGGCATCTGCCTCAGGCAATGTAGATGCTGTTGTGCCAGAACATGTATTGCATGAAGCATGTATGTGTCTGACATGCTGAGCTTGGGAGCAGAGTGTAGCTGGCAAGGCCACATAGCATTCATATTGTTGTCGTGTGACCTACTGAAGACTGCGGGTCCTGACCTGGGTACTCGCCACGTGCAAAAACATCTTTCAATGTAGGCAAAGTCTCTGTACCTGTGTATCACATGAGTAACAGTCACGATGGAGCTCACAGCAGTTTTTAAGATCCACCTCAACAACAGCATCATGCTCAAGACTCAATGAGTTCAAGGACAAGTTCCTCATCATGTAACACGAGGAGTTCTGATTTGTTAAACATGGTATGAAATGCTTACCAGTGTTGTAGGCCTCCCAGGCCTTCTTGTTTGCATGCACCATGACCCCGCTGTGATTGCACATGAATCTGTAGATAGGGTTGTACTGATGCATGGCTGTAATGCGTGCATTCTGGGTTGTCATCTGAGACTCAAACTGCAAGAAGGTGGCGTCCCTGACCTGCCCAGAAGCATCTTCAATCTTGACTGCCTGTAATGCACGGACAACATGAGGCTCAACAGGTTTGTATTAAATACAGGCTCATAGTGCACATCTGCCTGGGGGGAGGGCAGTGAAGGAACACCTTGCTCAAAATGGTAGTGATGAGGGCCGAGTTGGGGGCAGCCACAAAATATGGCGTCAAATGCTGAAGTTTTACCCATGTTCTAAACTCCTTTGGCCCCTAGGTTCAACATCACAGATCAGTAGAGGTGTTGTGCTGACACTGTGTAGCAACGTTGTGTAGCAAAGCAGCATCAGCAGCAGCATCACCGTCATCATGAGTTTCAAGGGGTGCTTCATGTACCTGCTTTATGACATCTGTCCAGTCACGCCTGTTAGACCTCTCCCAGTCTGGCATTGAGTCAACAAGTGTTGTGTACTCTTCTAAAGGACGGGCCTTGCCTAACAAGTTCAGACAAGCCAAGTTTTGGAAAAACGTCTCTTTGAAAAATCTGGCACCTTCAGGCCTGTCAGGGGCAAAAAGTCTTTTTCAGTGAAGCTTTGCATTTGATGTGCATTTCAAGCTGGTTGTTCAATGCATGTGGTGTATGCATACCGAGAAGGGTCTTCCACCTGACCCAGTGTGCAGATCAGAACAGGTGAGGCAATATTGTGCAGGATCTGAAGGTCGTCCATTCTCCAGATTTTTTCTGGCGATACCGTTCCGTAGCCAAACTGAGTGCTTGGCTTGGCGTCAGCCTCCTCCCAGAAGAAAGGTCCTAAAGGTGAACAAAGTATTCGAGAGAAAATCCGAAGGGGCTGTTGCTGTGATCCCAAAGCTGCACACGTACCCTCACCTTGCATTGTTCAGTGACAAAGTCTTACACGGTCACCAAGAGTGCAGAAGACCGTAACTCGCGGGCAGCGCAGGACAATCCGAGTCAACAGCTTCAATCAAAGTCATAGCAGCGTTCAACAATAAAGCGGGATATTTAGACCACAGCATTGGTATCGCGAACCTCATTCGTGCGCGGAATTTCCTGTCGCTTTCACAGACTCAGTACTGGCTTTCATGCAACAAATGGTAAGGTCCTTACCGTAAGAAGAAGAAGAAGAATTTTAGGATAGTGAATGCAACGAATTGGCAAAGGGGTTAGTAATCGGAGCAGGGGCAGTAAAGTTTTCGTAAAGCAGGGGCAAGATGAATGGGGTACAACTGGGTCGGCTTCAGCACGATAGAGTATTGGATGTGCGGGACATATTTTGCTGTTGCTATGCAGTTGAAGACGTAATGTTGTTGTATCCTGGTGGTGGTAAACCTCGACGAGTTTTTCATATACAGCAGGGCAATGCAGTGCCACAAACAAAGAGGTCATGCACACATTTTTCCAGGCGCTACAATCGTACTCTTGGGGATTTGCTCTGATCCAATTCTTTCGAAACAAAGAGGTCATGCAAAATTGCATAAATTCTAATGTGTTCGAAGCGTTCTTCGAGAGGGTGGCAAGCCAATACTGGAGCAACCTATTGTGTGTCCACTGCGGACATCCTGCAGTCGGCACTTGAATCAGGTATATACGTTATTACATGCCTGATTTACGCAATCAGCTGGAATCACGTAGCACGGTCGTGTTGAATGAATACTCACACACAGCAGAAGCGACCATGTATGGCCGCATTATAGCTTGATATTACTATTGGTTTTACACGCAACATACCACCCTTAAAATAATTCTTGGTACCTTATGGCGTCAACATTGTCTTCACTTCCGTCAGTTTTGGTGATCACTACTAGTAGGTCAGTACTAGCTAGGTCAGTACTAGGTGAGCACTAGCTAGGTCAGTACTAGCTAGGTCAGTACTAGTACAGTAGAGATAGTGTACTACATACTAAGTAGTAATAATACTAGGTCAGTACTAGCTACTACTACTACACCTCCCCCTTATACATATGTATATATACGTAGCTGTGCTTAAACTTGTGGCCGGCAGCGATCTTCACTCGGATTCTAGCCTCACATTCCTGCCAGCGATTACATGTCAGCTTACAGCAGAATCACTGTCGTAACATAATTCTCCGCTTCCGCGCAGCATGTCACTGCATCATGGCCTGACCGATCTGCATAATAACCACTAAACTTGTTTCCCTGCCGTCATGTAATTTTACACGGTTCCAGGCAGTTCACCAAGCCAGCTGAGATTCTGTTCACAGGCTAAACTTACTATGATACACTTCTGTAATGGGAAACTTTTGGCAGAAGAAGAAGAAGAAGAATTTTATGTGTGTGGGTGTCATTAGTCACCTGCATTTGGACTTACTGTGGCCCTACGACATTACAAGCATTGGCTGCGGGTTTGGCATAGTTAGCGAGCGGTCTGAGTCAAGCAAACATGGCGCTGGCTCGCGCATTGACAGCAGTCAGAGCGGGAATATTGAGCCATCTCCGTGTCCCCGCCAGCTTTACCGCTACGCAACATCAAGCAGGTCCAGCATCTTGGCAGTGTGTGCGTGGCTTTGCGGGAACTTACCTTGACAAGAACGAAGTCACTGAACGTATTTTGGACGTGGTCAAGAACTTTGAGAAAGTTGACCAAAGCAAGGCAGGCTCTTTTATCTATACATGTCCTGATGTGTGAATGTAGCAGAAGTAACAGTCTGAGCCAAGAAGGTCATGATGCATCACACGTTGCAGACCAGCTTCCTTCTCGTGGCTTGATGTGCTCGCTTCTGTGCAGGTCACTCCCAGCGCCCACTTCCAGAAAGACCTTGGGCTGGATAGTTTAGACACCGTAGAGGTTGTGATGGCGTTTGAAGAGGAATTTGCTGTGGAGATACCTGATGTCGAAGCAGACAAGATTCTGTCCACATCTGATGCCATCCAGTACATCTCAGCCCATCCCCAAGCTAAGTGACATGCACATCAGCCGTGCGCGCACCCAGATGCACCGACTTTTATGCAGAGCTGGGCCCAGCCATGCACAGATAGCAGTCCACATGGTCAGTGGTTAGTACAATCAATTGCAGCAACGCAGAGCAGACAACAACTTGAAATTCCTGCTTTACATGACTAGCCGGCTGTTGTTCATTGTGCTTGACAAACAGCAATCCTTTTGTAACAAAAGGTACGCCAGGTAGTGTTTGACTCATTGCAGCCTGTCGGAGGTTTCATTGCTGCTGTACCACATCCTGGCTTCATCTTTGAACCATGAGATGTCTATGTCAGCTGTGCTTACTGGCTGAGCATACTTTGGCTTTGACTTGTCCCTTGTCTCTGCTCATCCCATCACTTCTATACACACTACTACTAACACTGATATACCTGAGGCCCTCGTCAGAGTCACCCGTGGAGCTGCTGTGTTGAACTACAGGTGCTACATGCATGCACAGTATGCATAAGCCTTGTTTTGCACAAATGAAATCCACCAAGCAAATGCAGCTGCGGCAATATCAGTCTTACAGAAAACACATACCTTACACGAATCCAAACGTCTCAATATTGTCACTGAAGGCTCCCAATCACAACAAAGTGCTTGATGTACAACCCTAAATGGGGGTTTTCACATAATGAAGCAGACAATGGCAGCTGCATGCAATTGCAAGTCTGCCTGGCAAACAAGCAGAGCGACTGGGTACTGAATGCAAACTGTGCTCTAGGGGTTGGTGAAGCCATGAGTGTGTAACAACCTTATTTGTGCCAGGCATGCTACAACTTTGACAACTCTTGTGTAGTCGGGACCAATCGATTTCAGAGCCAAGTCCATGCCAAGCCACACCCACATGGCTGGACCCAAGAATGATAGTACACCTCTGGCTGTGCTGTACTTTGCTGCAGCTGATGTAAAGCTCTGCTGAGCAGCCTGCACCATACACACCAGCCAGCTCAAGAAGCTATGTTGCAGTAGCAGTTACAACACAGTATACTATACACTGTTACTAATATTATTACTGCAAAGATGGGCTTTGCACATTCACCTGCAATGCTGCACGCTTCTTGTACGTGGCTCCTGTTTTGCACACAACGGCTAGAGCAGCTTCATATCGAGCATGTTGCGCCAGCACCTGAGTGCCAAGCTGCTTCAAAGCAGTCACTTTGAAGGAGGAAACGGTAGCTGCAACTGCCAAGTTTGGCTGCTGTGGGTACCATATCCTGGGCACTCAACTTAAGGTTCATTCCAACCCTGTTGAACAGATTCCCCAACAGACCCTGCTGCTTCCTGAACCATGATGGCACAGTGATGAATACAATATAAAAGCTGAGGTAAGGCAAAACCCTGTCAATCCGGCGAAAAGCAACAAGCGTCAGGCCAAACACAGGCAACAGGCAGCAACGCCGTTTGAGGTGGATACAGCCACATTGCAAGTTTGACAACTGTTGCTCCTTGTTAAGCAGTAAGGTGCTTACCCAGGCACCTGTTGCTGACTGGCTGAGGCTTTTTGAATTGCTGCATGCGAGCTGGACTGCTTTTGCTGCTCCAGAATGTGCATCAAGACCTCTGTTTCAAGATCCTAGACAATGTTGTACACCCTTGTCAGTGGTCACAAAACGTATTCAGCATTGCCAGCCAAACAGCACAAGAAGCATTGTCACGTATGTCTGTTGTGAAGACTCAATTATTGAGTCTCAATGTACGGACCTCTGTGATGAGAGTCCGAGGGCAATCGATTTCAAGTTTGTAAACCAATTTCAGCAGCATCTCTCTGTAGCTTGGATAATGCCCTCGCAATGTAGAAGCAGAGTCTGCCTGTGCACAGTAGAGAAGTGAGCGCAACTGGCAGTGGCAGGTGCGCTTGATGAAATTATCACAGACCTACCGCCAGAAACCGCATCCTCTGCTCAATCCTATGCATCACTGCAGCTCGCCCCCGATGCTTGAGAGCCGCAGGCTCCCTTGCTGTCAGAATAGATTTGATAAGCGGACTTAAGAGACTTGTCTCTACAGTCAGGTTGCCAGGGCTGTGAGAAAGCAGACTGCAGCTTTCCTTGCAAGTGAGACTTACAGGCATTTTGAGATCTCAGCACCATGCTTTGGTATAAAACACTCAAAATTGCTCACCGAACAGTGTGTCGTGCACTCCTTCAAGTTCCTCGTCCGAAGCCAGGTCGAGCACTGCCCATAAGTCGCGGTCGACGTCATTGCTGGACCAAGGCTGAGTTACAACAGGTAAGCTGCCACCCCGCGAACTGCTGGCAACGACAGACCTGAGTGGTATGAAGGTGCGCAAGCGCGAACTCCCGGGATGGACAGATCGACTGCAAAAAACTGCTTTATTCTGGCTGACGGTCAGTCTGGTATGGCTGAAGCAGATTGACTGCCTGCACGAACTGTGCTGGGCTGTATGCATGCCCAGAGAGTGTCAAAACGGCAATCAGCCAGTGCCAACTTGAACCACATGCATGTATAGAAGAGGAGCGCTTCTGACGTGATCAGCGCAGTGTAGCGGACTATTGCTCACTCACACACAAGCCGAGCACTTGTGAAAACTTCAGCGATGCAAATTCAGTTGTTATCGAAGGCGGTCTGGCGCAAGTTGCTGGCATGCAGACTCAGGCAGTTACACCAGATGTGCCAGCCAATGCTTAGGGTTTAAAGCGAGAATTAGGAATACAATTTAGGATGCATAACATCATACGGTGAGTGTGTGAGCGGGGTCTACAGTGACGCAAGCACCAGCTTTGGTTTTGCAGGCAGGATTTTATGTAGAGCCAGCTAGAATACGCATAAACTATTTGATACCAAGGCTTTGCACCGTTTTTGCTCTGAAATTCATGGCATTTGTACGTTGTCGTTACGTATTTCTCAACGTCATCAGCATTACCCCTTGCCTGGCATGCCATGACAGCTTCTGTTGGGACAGAAGAGCACACTGTGGACGCGCCGAGTTCTTGATGTAATGACCGGCACTGTGAGGGTATGGCACTGCATACGGGAACGTCCAGCTGCTGGAGTAGGCCGGCCTAGCGGGGTTGAATATGTTCACTGGAAACGTGCAGGAAAACAAGCAGGTGGAAGCTAATCAAGTATAACCTCAAGAAGACAAGCATTGTGGCAGTCAAGCTCAGGCAGGCAATGCGGAAAATAACAATGCATGCTACATGTAAAAGATGAGTCTTAAACTAGTCCTTCCAACATAAACGTGATCCAATACTTTTGAAACTAGTCATTCCAACATGAACCATCAACATACCAGCTTGTACCAGGGAATTGCACCAGCAGTCAAAGTGCCTCATGCTCATCATGAACAGATTGCTCATACTAGTATAAGTCATACCCAGAGTCGCAACAACTCAACAATAGTCAGTCAGGAATGCTGATTGCAAAACACGAAACAAATGGGTGAGGCTACATACATACTTAGCTGAACATGTCACTTCTCCCACAGCTCATAAAGCTGATCAGTAATGGAACAGTTGGTATGCTGACATTTATGACACATCTCAGCACAGAGTGCTGCACGCCAGACAAGCAACCAGCTTCTGACGGGTCTGTTGCACAATGTGCAAAGCACAGTAAAAGCTGTTTGCAAGAGCAGTTTTCTCATGATCAAGAGCGTTGCAGAAAGGTGAGCTGAACAAGTTTTCTTTGCCCATGGCATGGTGAAGATGTACAATGATTCATCACGGTGCACCACATGTACCCCAAATTCTATTTCTTCTTGTCCTTAAGGTCCTCTGTAAGAAGCAACAAAACAATGAATGCTCCTATTGCCTCCAGCTCACTAACAGTGTCCAGGCCAGTTTCGACATTGAGTAGCGTCAAGGCCCCCTGCGAAAACATTGTGATAGTCAAGCCTACATTGCTATAACTTGAAATAATTTGGCCTCCAGGCAAAACATACACTGTGTTGCTGAGGCGAGGCAAGCAGATGAA